>JAADXQ010000066.1:0-42511 GCA_023337915.1 Pythium angustatum | reverse complement strand
TCGTGGCTTCCAACTACGACACGTACTCGCTCGCATCCTGGAGCGTCGACGCCGAGACATACTTGAACGGAGTACTAGCGTCGTCGTCGTCGTGGCGCGTCGGGGATTGCGTGTCGATGAAGAAGCCAAGCGACATGGCGCACTTTGTACGGAAAGGCTACCACAGCACGCTCGAGGCAGACATCACCGCCGAGATTCGCATCACGGAGATCAGCACAACGGCCGACGCGTGGGATATTGGCGTGGAGTTCGTGGTGACGCCACCGTCTTCACCTTCATCGGTCGAGTCGAGCGCGGCCACTGCGAGTCATCGTGAGACGTCGGTCGTCGTAGGCAAAGCCCGTCGCTACCAGCACGTCCACTTCAGCAAACTGCCAACACTCGACAAAGATTTCTCAATGCCAGAGCTGCCGGTCGCAGGTCAGTACAACGAGCACATTGTGTACGCGACCGAGCAAGCGCGGCTCCGATACCTCGTGGAAGTCGAAATCGTGTAGATCGATCGTAGCCGAGAGACTGTATAGACCAGATAACGCATATCAATACCACAACACAACAGACACACACGCATCAAATCCTACTACTCATAGTACCATAGCTCACGGATCAGTCTTCGTGCGCGAACATGGGCGCGTTGATGCTGCCACATCGACGCAGCGGGTCTGGTTTCCACTCTCGACTCGAACGATTACATACTCTCTTCGCAGGCTTCTGTGAATCGTTTTGTCACGGCTGATGCCTCAAGGAAGTCGACGGCGTGAGGGCGTCGTGTAGAGCGATTCGTGGACACAGGCGGCGCGAGAACGAGAGCTGAGACGATGCATGGGGGTGCGCGCAGTTCAGCTTGCCCTTGTTTTCGTCTTCTGTCGTTGTGGCACTGATGAACCAGGATATCCCTCCTTCGACATCCGATATTCGGGATACTTGAACATTGATATCCTGTATAAATACATATATGATATTTGTTTTTGATCTCGCATTTCAATTTGCTCATGATCTCTCACAATTGATCAGAACCTTGGGAGAAAAGCCTGCTCGCTCGAAAAATCTTTTTGTCCAATCACTGAGTAAGCCTCGTTTGTGCAGTCCCACCACTTCATATCGCGACAGCAATGGACACCAAAGGGAAACCACGACACGCGTGCGCCGCGACAAGGACGCGACGGGCACAATACTGTAATACTGCGATAGCTTCCTCCTTCAATCACTCGACGACAAGTGGACCGCTGGACGCTTCGCTCGGTGCCTCCTACACGACCTTGTGATGGCGTCTAAGTCTGCGATGGCGTCGACTTTGGCGTCGAACGTTCAACTGTTTCCGACGCGCGTGCCGATGGCGAACCCGTACAACGCCGAGCGCTACTACGTGCGCGACTGCTACCACGAGTACTACAAACTCGTGTTGGATTTATTCGGCAAGGGAAAGGACGGCGTGTTGGTCACGGGAACGCCAGGTACGCCCACCTTCAGGTTCGACGGTCAAGCACCTTCGGTGCTTACGGACGCTGGGTGTGGATTGTGTGTTGCGTAGGCATTGGCAAGTCGGTGTCCATATCCTACTTCTTTGAGCGCTACCGCGCCGAGCATCCGACTGCGACCATTACGATGGCATCGTTTGACAAGACGTCTACGTTGAAAACGGTCGTGGTCCTGCAAGGCGACGTGGTCGAAGAAGCGCTTGGCACGCCCGAGACCGACCAGTTATTGGTCAGCAACGTTCGCAACGAAGATTCCCAGATGCAAAACATTTGGTTGCTCGATGGTCCGCCCAGGACAATCCCCGTCAACGTTCGCTGGGTCTCGTTTACGAGCCCGAATGCGAATTGGATGGCGCAAGTACGCAAGTACGGCACGAGCACTGCCATGTACTTGCCTGTGTGGACTATCGATGAGCTGTACGATGCCGCAGACAAGTTGGGGCGAACCGATTTGCTGCGTCCAAGCGACGATGATCAACTGCAAACTTTTGCCTTTGATCTGGACAACGAGCCGGCTCCAAGACGTGCAGTAATTGACTTTCGCGAGGACGTCTGTGGAGGGATCCCGCAGGCGTGCTTTCAAGCTGATCCTAAAGAGCTCGAAAAGGCGCTGAAGTCGATGTGGGAGGCACTTGGCACGTTGACGATGGATCAAGTCGTGGCAGTGTTGACCAGACAAGACGTTCCAGTCGTATTCCACCGGCTCTTTCACTACGTCCCAGACAGGTATCGGCACAGTAAAATGGACGTCGGCGCTCGAATGACCAAGCAACGCATCATGATGCGCGAAGACGAGATCACGCGTGACAAGCAGGCGCAGATCGGAAATGTTTTGTACAACATTCCGACGGAGCAGTCGGTGATGGGATGCTTCTTTGAGGCTCGCACCTATAGTTCTCTCGCAACCGGTTGCACTGTAAATGCGTGAAAACTGTGTGGAGATGGCGAAACGAATCTCGAGATGATCGTGCCCGAGAAGTGCTGTATCGGTCGGATCACAACCAACGTCAAGCTCACTCCACTCGACCCTGCCATGCCGCACTTGGTGGTGCCTCCCAACAAGCACCTCGAATCGACCGATGGGTTCTACTGGGCTTCGGGCGACAGAGTGGTTTTGTTTCAACTCGCGCTGACAAACAAGTACCCCGTGAAGGCTCGAGGCTACGTAAAAGTGCTGAAGGCTCTGAAGCATTGGGCGGCTGTGAAGCAGTCGCCGTGCCAGGCTGTTGCGCTGGTGTTTGTCGTCCCTGACTGGAAGAAGGCTTGGTTCCAGCAGCAATGCATCACGTCGGACCCGCTGCTCGATGATAATAGCGCTCTCAACGAAATTAACAGCATTTGGCGCCAGTCAGCAATCACGTTGTCGAAGTGCGGGATTCGTGACGTCGGGGATCTCAGGAAGATCCAGTCTTCTGTTGAGCTCCAGGGTATTGAAGCGACCCAGGTGGAAACGGTGTGGCGGGTGGTCTGCACTGCAAAGTCAAAGCTCACCAAGCACGAGATGGCAGAAGAAGACATTGTTTCCACAGACAGCGAAGCGGAGGCGTTGCTCCTTCAAATCCCACAGTACGTGTGGGGTTTGTGAACCCATCACTTTTGTCTCTTCGATGCTGTGTGTCCACGATATGATATCCAACGAGTGTGGCACAGAAAAGATCAATATCACTTTTCTTTTGTAGCGTGAGATCCCCTGTCGGCATCCTCTCCCTCACCTACAAGCACAAGCAACGGTTTTCACGTTGCCCACCCAGTTGCTCGAATGATCTTCCAGGTGGAATTTACATGTTCAAGGTCTGGACTGGAATCTGGAACGCTCTCAGCGAATATGGGACGGTGCGCAATTCCGGTCTCCTTGCCTGTGGGAGCGGCCGCGACTAAGCATTTCTCTCGCGACGGCAATCGATGAACGAGAAATCGCGGCAGCCGCGCGTGCGTGCTCGAGACGATGGCGCTGCGACCGCTGCCGCTGCTGCTGCTCCCGCCAGCAAACAAACGAAGACAAGCGCTTCGGCTGGCGTCTCGCTTGGTGCCTCGGAAGTCGTGGAGCGGACGGCCACGTTTGACTTTGCGACGGAAGCGCACGTTGCAGTGTTCCCAACGCTCGTGCCGATGGAGTACAAGTACACCAGCAAGTATTATTTCGTGCGCGACTGCTACCATGAGTACTACCAGCTCGTGTTTGATTTATTCAACGAAGGAAAGGTCGGCGTGACGATCTCGGGGACGCCAGGTACGATATCGGACGGTCCCTCAATGGCGCATCTTGTGAGGTGGAGATATACCAAACGGGCGAGTGTTGCGAGACAATAGGCATTGGCAAGTCAGTGTTGATGGGCTACTTCTTCCAGCGCTACAGCGCGGAATACCCGAAGGCGACCATTACCATGGCGTCGTTCGACGAGGACTCGATTTTGAACAAGGTTGTGACCGCACGAGGGGGCAAACAGCTCGACAAAGTTTCCGTCGCGCCACACAACGATCAGCTCATGGTGAAGCACATGGACGACACCGAGGACGAGCACAAGATCTGGTTACTGGATGGTCCACCCGATCACATCACTCCACGCTTGCGTTTTGTCGCGTTCACGAGTCCGAATGAAAGGTGGAGCGACAAAAGAAAAAAGATGCTGAAAATTTACCCCACGGTCTACATGCCTGTGTGGACGCTCGCAGAGCTGAGCGACGCTGTACGCCAGCTGAAGGGACCCGACTTGCTGAAGCCTATCGACAACCGCCTGCTAGTTCACTTGGGGCTCTCGTCGGACGAACTGGACGAGTCTCAGGAGAAACCATCAGTGATCAAACTTCGGTTCGATCTCTTTGGCGGTGTCCCGCGTGTTTGCTTCGAAGATGAGTATGCCGCATTTGTGTTGGCTGTCACGAATCTGCAAACAGCCGTCAACGGATTGACAGCCGATCAAGTCGTCGCAGCCATCACCGCAACCGAAACACCTGTGATAGTTCACCGACTTCTGCATTACGTCCCCGTCGCTACGTATCCATGGGGAGATCCCTCCCAGTTCAGATTTGCAACGATTCAAGTGGCCTCAAGCGCGATCGAACGCTTGCTCACGGCGCGGAAGCAAGCAGTCTTGAACGAAGAGCAGAAGAATTTCACAGACATTGCACGCTACGTTCCCGAGATGAAGACGACGCAAGGATACTTCATTGAGGCTCGCACGTACAGAAAGCTCGATGGTGGTTGCACCATCGAGGCGGAAAAGCTGAGTGGACAGGGCGACCCCGTCCTCAAGGTCGTCGTACCTCCACAGCGCTACGCAACTCTCATCTCGAACACGTTCACGATTAGTGACTTTGACCGCACCCAGCTGCAAGTGGGGGCGCCGTGGAGCAAGAATCTCCAATCAACGGATGGGTTCATCTGGATTCCCGAGACGGAGGAACTACCAAGCCGTGTCGTGCTGTTCCAGGTCACCGTGTCCCCGACACATCCAGTGAAAGCTCTTGGGCTCAGCAAAGTGTTGGAGGGGCTGGGGCATTGGGAGGCTGTCCAACAGTCTCCTCACACGGCTGCCGCGCTAGTGTTTGTCGTGCCAGCGTGGAGCAAGAAGGCGTTCAAAGCTCAGCGTGTGCTGTCGCAGCCGCACCTCGACGACCACAATTCTGTAAACAGCGTTGTCGGTATTGGAGACGCAACGCAGGCCCAGTTGAAGATGCTTCACATCGCAACTGTCGGGGATCTTCGGACGATCAAAGCACTTGATGACCTCGGAAATATCCCAGTAGTCTGGGATGGCGACAAGGTTGTCGAGACTCTGGAGGATCAATGGAGATCTGGTGTCCGTATCGAGAGGAAGGACCGAGACGTGGTCGAGCAAGCACTGCTCAAGCTCGAGCGGCATGAGTCGGGGGCGATCGCTGGCACGGATGGAAGCAACGTCGAGAGTGTGCTACGTCAAATCCCGCAGCACGCGTGGGGTATTGAGTAGTCGTGTTTGGTTTGAGTGCAGGTGATGGTGTCGCCGATTGCACTATCTTTCGGTTGTAGTTCCCACCGCCCAACATACTTGAATCACACTTGGTCGGTTCGTGCGAAACGTGATGACATCCGAGGACTTCTATTCAACATTGGTGTCTCTCGACAACGGGCGATAGGAGCACAACCGCAAGTCGCGTGAGATATATTCGGCGAGAGGTTCATCGTGCGGCTGTATGCCAAGTCGCAGCCAGCTCTGCGCACTCTCCCTCCCAACAACAACCGTGACCGCCCGGCCGACGTTGCAGCCGCACTGATGGCGAAGCGAAGCTCGCTTTGAATCGATCTGGACTGGAATCTGGAGATATAGTCTAGGTCCTCTGTAACCATATACATTTCAAATAACGATGTATAATAATAGATAGAATATCCACATCACAGGGATTCGTCGGGTCTTGGTACCTCTACTATCCGATATTCGTTCAAGACGTATCTGACCGTTGGATCACTGTACACAGGTAACTGGGGCATCCATCGCCCATCACAACAAACTTCAATCATCGTGTGACGGCAATGGACGTTGCAGGAGAGACCCCACTGCGACCCGAGCGACCGCGCGACGAAGACGCCACAGCGATAGCAGTAGGTGCATCCGCCAACAAACACATGAAGACCAGCACGTCACTGGACGCCTCACGCGTCGCGTCTGCTCCTGCCGTCGCGGCGGTAGACAACCATGTTCAAGCGTTTCCGAAGGTGGTGCCCATGGAAACTGCGTACAAGAGGCGGTTTTTCTACGTACGCGACTGTTATCACGAGTACTACGAGCTCGTCATGCGCTTGCTGCAATCGCCGGACGAAGCGAACGAGAATGAGGACGGGAGTGAGGAGATGGAGGAGATCGACAGTATGAAAGAGGACGCGAACGACGGTTTCAACGGTGTCGCGGTCATGGGGACGCCAGGTAGGACGTGCCGTTCGGTCGTGGCGAGGCATGGACTGGTATGGTTCTAACAGGCGTGTGCTGTGCATTGTGTGACGATAGGCATTGGCACGTCGATGTTCATGGCCTATTTCTTCACGCGCTACAGCGCAGAGCACCCGAGTGCGCTCGTCACGATGGCGTCGTACAACCAGCAGTCAGTCGTGAAGCAAGTTGTGGTCACCCAAGGAGGAAAACGTATCGCGAACGCGCCGAACACGCATCAGTTGATGGTCAAAGACGCTCGAACCAAAGACCCCGAGAAGCAACACATTTGGTTACTCGATGGACCGCCCACGACGATCCCTGTCAAAGTCCGTTGGGTCTCGTTCTCGAGTCCACACGAAAACTGGCGAGCGCAACTCGACACGAACGAAGAGACGTGTGTCGAAGTGTTCATGCCGGTATGGACGCTCGACGAGCTACGGCACGCGGCCGTCGCGTTGAACCGAACGGAACTGCTGTTGGCGATCGACGACGACCAACTTCAAGACTTTGAGGTGCGTGCAGCGGATCTCGACGCGCCAGTCGCAGTGATCAACTATCGCTTTGAGTTATTTGGTGGCGTCGCGCGGGTATGTCTCTCTGCGAGTCGTATCGGACTCAGAAGGGCCTTCAAGAGTTTACGATGCGCCGTTGCCGGCTTGGACACGCACAAGCTCGCAGCAATTCTGGTGAAAGAATACCTCCCAGAGTATGCACACAGATTTCTCCACTTTGTCCCGGTCGAGTACACGGACTCGAAGATCGAAGTCGGCTCTTCTGCGATCAGACGGCTTCTCGCGTTCCGTGAGATGGACATCGTGGAGAAGGAATCGTCAAAGATCGAGCGAATCGTGCACGACATTCCGGACATTAGGTCTGTACTTGGATTCTCTGTCAAGACTCGAACGTATCGAGCGCTGCAGTTGGGTTGCACAATCAATGCGATCAAGCTAAGTGGAGAAGGCGACGACGTCCTCGCGATCGACGTCCACGCAACCAGCGACATTCATCAGATCACAAACACGTTCGAGATCACAGCGTTTGACTGTACTCGATCGCAACTGGTGACGCCATTCAGCAAGAACGTTCCATCCGTCGACGGGTTTTATGGCGTTTCCTACGCAGTGACCACGATGAAGCGCGTGCTGTTGTTCCACGTCACTGCATCCCTGACGCATCCGGTGAACGCGCTTGGCTACAGCAAAGTCTTGAAGGCGCTGGGATATTGGGGCGAAGTCGAGAAGTCCCCTCATACGGCTGTCGCATTGATATTCGTGGTGCCAAAGTGGAACAGGAACATGTTCCAAGCGCAACCCATTCGGTCGGATCCAGTGCTTGACGAAGCTGGCTCCGTCGCCCAAATCAAGGGCATGAGGCGTGAGACTGTGGCCACGTTGAAGACGTTTGGAATCGTTACAATCGCCGATCTCAGGAAATTTGCGCCGACTACGACACTAGCACCGCACGAGTGGAAGATTCTGGGTAGTGCTGAAGCCATGCTGAAGAACTACGAGTCTGGTCCAACGGCTGTCGAAGATGGAAGTCGGGAGAGCGAAGTGCTGCAGCGAATTCCGCAGTATGTGTGGGGGATTTGAGCAAGCACCCGGTGCTGGCTCGTGCTGCTTTCACCGAGTGTGCTAGGCGGCTTTAGTTGCAGTAGTCTAGTAGTTCGTGTCGTTCCATTCCTGCTAACAGGTCTCAAGCATCCTGCGCATCAGCTTCACCTCTTGTCCGCCCGTTCGCGCATCGCTTCACTACTGTGGAGGTGCCACACAGTGGCTGCTTATGGCACCGTCGTGTAATGCAACAGTGCCGCTTGGTCACAAGCGTCGCTTTGATCGAACTTCGACCATCTGCTGGGTGGCCGATGCGACCAAAACTCGTGGAGCGAATTCAATTCCAGCTGCCCTTGCAGTCTCAAGCGGAGCCAGGCTTGGGATACCCGTTACAGAGATCAGTACGGCTGCAAACGTGCTGGATCTCGGTGAGGACGCCGGGGGGGGGCAGTCTTTCACATCTTGCCAGTACCGGAACATGTCGGGGCTCATCTGGATCCAGCATCATTATCTGCTTATGCTCCGAATCGATATTGCCATGGCAGCGTCGGCCATTCAGCGGCCTAGTTCTTCTCTCGTGACGCGGTGATCTGCTCGAGAAGTTCTGCGGCTCTGTTCACCACTGTCTGTGGGCAACCGGCTAACGAGGCCGTGTGGATACCATACGATTGCGGTGCGAGACCTTGAACAACACGATGCGTAAACACGAGCTGCGCATTGCTTCTTGCTGTCGATTCGTCGGACCGTCGACGGCGTTCAAGCACTTCCATGCGATGGAGTTGCAGTTCCTTTTGGCACTGGGGGTTCACGAGCTTCCCAAGCGCTGTGAAATGGGTCGCAAACAACAGGCGAACTTGTTTCTCACTCAACGCTTCCAGCACGGCTCCCGCGATTGCGATCCCATCGTTCACGGCCGTGCCTCGTCCGACTTCATCCATCAGCACAAACGAGCGCGGCGTCGCTTGTGCCAAGATCGTCGCCGTCTCTTGCATCTCGACCATGAACGTACTTCGGTCCGACGCAAGATCGTCGGCCGAGCCAACGCGGCAAAATAACTTGTCCACTACGCCCACGCGCGCAAATCGAGCGGGCACGTAGCTGCCACTTTGTGCCAAAATCACAAGCTGCGCATTCTGGCGAAGAAACGTCGACTTGCCGCCCATGTTGGGTCCCGTGAGAAGCCAGCAGGCTCCGTCGTGGCCGCCGACGATGTTGCTGTGGGCACCAGACGGAACCAAGTGCAGACTGTTGGGGACGAAAGCGCGAGCGCCGAGTTTCGAGTTCTTGCCCTGCATGTGCGCTGCTTCGACAACCGCATGTCGACCGTCTTCAATGTGGAGTTCCATGCTCATGTCGACCAGTGGACGGGCAAAGTTGCGATCAAGTGCAATCTGCGCATGCGAGCAGACCACGTCGACTTGAGCGATCGCCTTGGCCATGCGCTGAAGAGCTTCCCGGACATCAAGCACCGCATCACGCAGCCCATCAAAAATCTCGTGCTCGATCCGGATCACTTCAAATGTCGCTTCCGCGACCTCTCGATTGAGATCCTTGAGCTCCTTTGTTCGATAGCGTGCTGAGTTCTTCAGTGACTGGACCATGTCGAGGCCTTCCAAATCGCTGGGCCGCTCCACCGTGTTGGACGCATGGACAAGTTTGAGACTCTCGTCGTGCGGAATGTCGATGAAGTACCCTTTCTCGGGAAGATACCCGACACGAAGTCTCGTCGAGCCGACGAGCCGACGGTACTTTTGCTGGAGCGTATCTTTGAGGGAGGTCTGCGGGTCCACGTTCGCAATGCCACGCCACCGGTCGAGCTCTGCGTTGTGGCCGACTTTGACGAAGCCGGTCTTTGAGTTGAGAGCTGTCCCGTCATCAGACAATGCGGACAATATGTTCCCTGCTACTTCATCAATGGTGGCTTGCTGGGCAGCGGACGAGAGCGACAAATCCGAGGCGACTGAGTCCAGCAGTGATGGAAAAGGAGCGTCTCTGCCAGCACTGTCGAAGCCCTCGTCACGCACAAGGCGAGCGAGGTCTTGAGCTTCTTGGATTGTCACTGCAATGTTCTGAAGATCCTTGGGCGTTCCAACCCCAGCAGACAGCCGCTGAATGCTACGCTCGATATCAAAAACGCGACCGAGCTGTCGACGAACACGCTTTAGTGACATTTCGCGATTGAAAAAGTACGCGACACCGTCCAAACGCTGCTCGATGAGGTGGATATTCGTCAATGGAGACGCGAGATGGGCCTGGCGATACGATTGCCGAGAGTGTTAGGTGCAGACACATCATACTCGAAACGTCGTACTAGTACTCACCGCAAGAAGACGAGATCCAGCAGGAGTGACCGTCTCGTCGATGCACTGCAGTAAACTCGATTGCTTTGTGCCGGCTAACGATTTCGCAATCTCCAGCCCCTTCCACGCGCTCGCGTCGATGATCATGTGGTCGGAACTCTCGAGGTGTTGGGGCTCGCGGACACTCAACGCCGTCGATGGTGTCTGCTGTGTGAACGCCACGTAGTCGACAATGGCCGCAGCCGCACGCAGTTCCAGCACATTCGCTTTGTAGTCCTTTAGCGCGGTCACAGGCGCCTTTACGTGACCCATGAAGCTCTCTGTTGGTCGATACGTTCGCATGCACGAGCTGGGAAGGCATTCGTCCAGCAGTTTCACCGACGCGTTGTGCTCGTCGTCGTCCCGACGCTCTTCGCTTGTGAGCCTCCACGCGTCAGGGATCAAGATTTCCTTCGGCGAGCAACGCACGAGCGTGCTTGCAAGACGCTCGGGGGTTGTTGTGGTCGAGACAAACTCACCCGTTGACACGTCTGCCCACGCGACGCCCCATTCGTCACTCTCGGGAAGCGCAAACACAGCTGCCAGATAATTGTTCTCGGCAGGGCTGAGCATGGCGTCCTCGACCAACGAACCAGGCGTCACGATGCGCACGACCTGGCGGTCCACCAGTGTTTTGTATCCACGCTGACGTGCGCTGGACGCACTCTGCAAGACAAAACGTAAGGGATAGCACAGGTCATCGCCGTCAGTTTTTGGGTCGCATCAACAAACAGCCGAGTGTGACAAGCCGACATACCTCGACTTGATTGCACACGGCGACTTTCACACCGTGGTGCATGACCTGTTCCGTATAGAACCGAACCACATCAAGTGAGCCTAGGAGCGTTCGCTACGTACCAGTGGAAACACGAACGCGTACCAGTTTCTCGACGTACGAATCGAGGGACGACAGGGGGAAGCCACACATATCTTCGAGTGCGCTGGTCTGCTTGGACTTTCGCGTGAGCGCCAAGCTCAACATCTACATAGCCACATACACGCTATGGGTCAGCACCCATCAATAACAACGTATTGCATTGACCACTGTAGAGCCGAAAGATCATACCGTCGATGCGCGCCGTGCATCTTCGCCAAAGAACTCGTAAAAGTCGCCGACCTGGAACAGCAGCATGCAGTCTACGTATACATAAACCACCAACGATTTAGTCCACAGGTTGCGACTGTGCGTACGGTACGGCCGTGTGAAGAACGCTACTGCACCTGGATACTCTTTCTTGCGCGCCAAGTATTGCTGGACCATGGGCGTGATCTTCTCCGCGCTTGCGGTTGCAAACGCCGCGTGCCGAGCAGCGACCGTTGGCGTCACGCCAACGAATGGTCTTCGCACCAACGGAATGGTTCGTTGGTTCCAACGCCATTGTGTCCCTCGCGACGCGATTGACGTAGCGCGCAGCATTGTCGGCTCCTTGGATTTGGGTGCGTGGAGATGATTTCCCGCCCAACGTTTGGAGCCCTCAATCCACTGAAATAGGCTCGATAAATAATTGAGCGGATAATAATTGTGTGTTGTCGATTCTGTGCAAGCCTTGAACATCCAGTCAGAAACTGACCCTTTTTCACCAATACCATCTGGACACAACGTCCGTTTTCATCCAATCAGAATGAAGGCACATGGGCAACCGCATGCCCGATCGCCGGACGGTGCAGTGAGCCCAAGGATACAAAGGGATAGACCGACACGGCACGAAGGCGGCGCATTGATCGATTTGCTCGGCACGAGAACCAGACAGAGGACTAAACGATGAGCAAGACCATCTACGTGTCGTCGCGCAAGAGCCAGCTGGCCATGGTCCAGACCAACGAGGTCATTGGCATGCTGCAGGTGCGTGGGAGCCGGCGGAATAAGAGATGGTTAGTCGCGACACGATGGACTAACCTCGACTCGATGTACTGGTGCGTGCGAGCAGAAATTGTACCCGGACGTCGAGTTTGTCGTGGGCCAGCAGGATACGATCGGCGACCAAGTGCTGGATCGTCACTTGAGCGAGCTCGGTACGCAGACGGCGTCGGGTCTCTTCACCAAGAGCCTCGAGGTACGTAGCGGCTACTAGACGAACGCAGCGCAAGAGGTGATCGACTCAGCGTCAATCGTGGTCTACACTGTAGGACGATCTGCTGCTCGGCCGCGCGCGCTTTGCCGTGCACTCGCTCAAGGACATGCCCACGCAGCTGCCGCCAGGGCTCGTGCTCGCGGCGATCTGCAAGCGCGAGAGCCCCGAGGACGCAGCGATCATCCACCCCAAGCACAAAGCGAAGGGTATCCACTCGCTCCAGGCGCTGCCCGATGGAAGCGTGATTGGTACGAGCTCGCTCCGCCGGGAAGCGGCGCTGCGTGCGCAGTTCCCGACGTTTGAGATCAAGACCATCCGCGGAAACATCCAGACGCGCCTTGCGAAACTCGATGAGCACGACGATTACGACGCAATGATCGTTGCCGCGTGCGGGTTCCGTCGTGGCGGTCTTGGCGAGCGTATTGACGAGGTACACGTCACGTGCCATCACGAGTATTATTGTACAGGCGACGCTAAAGGATTATTGTGCCTTGTTGTAGCTCTTGCCGCTCGACTCGTTCGGCTACGGTGTCGGTCAGGGCAGCATCGGTATTGAGTGTCGCGCGGACGACGCCGAGGTACGTTGGTTGCTACCGACACGAATTGACTGTGTGCGCTCAGTATGTTTGTTTGTTGATCTATAGATCCTTGAGATGCTCTCCAAGATTGAACATGAGACGTCGTCTCAGCTGTGCACGGCCGAGCGCAGCTTGCTCTACAACATTGAAGGCGGTTGCCAGGTACTTTTCCAAACAAGCACCCTCGTGTCGATCTGGTACTGATGTGTGAGTTATTTCTTTTGCTATAGATTGCGATGGCCGTCAACACGACCCTGGCGGACGATACGCTTACGCTCACGGCGACCGTGTACTCGCGTGACGGCAAGAGCATGATTCAAGGTGCGTGTCTTTTTCCGGCGTTGAATTTTTGACCCGAGTCTAATGATATCGTCTTCTCTCTTCCTTATTAGATGCTATTACGGGCCCGCGTTTCGAAGCCGAGGGCCTCGGTGAGGTTCTCGCCGAACGTTTCCTCAAGAACGACGAGGCGCGTGCGCTACTGGGCGAGGGCGGCGAGAAGCGTGCGCTTACATACGGCAACATCGAAGCCCCGGGCGACGCCGCCGCTGCGGCCGCTGCTGCTACCGCGGCGGCCAGTGCGGCACAGTAGATGCTGTTGTGTAGATGGACGCCCTTACAGTATTAGGGAGAGAATCGGAACGTAGCATTCGTCCGCATTCCCAGCGTAGACGGTGCAAAAGGAGAGCCATCCCGACTGGTGTATCCACTTCATCACCCTCTAAAGTACGATTACGCTAACTCAATACATATAATGCGTACTTAATGTGACCTTCACAGTAACGCATCGCCGACGCTTGTTTCCAGTCATTTTTCGTGCGTGAAAGCCAAGCCATTGCACATTGCCGTCCCCATCGGCACGAAGCGACGTCTCTCTCTCGCGCGGCGCTTCTCCTAGACGCTCGTTCGTCCTCCACACGCGACTGCCTGTCCATTCAGTACAACCAGTGTCTTCGTCTGCTCCGCACGCATTCGCACGTGTCGTTCCGAGCGTCCACATCGCTGTACTCGCCCACACCAACGCCCTTCATCCCATCACCATGGCGTCTCTTTCTGCTACCGCCAATGATGCGGCCACGCAGCCGACCCACGAGCAGAAGCAGCAACAGCAACAGCAGCAGCAGCTCTCGCGGTGCCAGTCGAGCCGCCTGCTCCAGTGCTTCCGTGCGATCGGTATGATCGTCGACGAACTGCCGATCGTCTGGTACGCCATGGGCAAAGAGAGCTTCGCGACCGCGTCGGTCGGCAAGTCGTTTGTCGTGTACAAGTGCGACAAGCTCACGCCCGTGCTCGTGTCGCCGCAGCTCCCGAAGAAAATCCTCGCGCTCGCCGTGCTGGCGAAGAAGCAGCTCACGTTCACGGCCTGTGGCCGTGACGTGCTCGTGTGGAAACGCGTCGAGCACACGCACACGCTCGCGGGCCACAAGGGCGACATTACGCAGCTGCTTACGGTCGGAACCGTGCTGTTTTCCATGGACAATGCGCGCACTGTGCGCATGTGGGACCTCGAGTACGTTTCTTATTCCTATTGGTATCGGAGTTATCGTATATGGTCGACTCACCTGTCTTCTTGATTTGAATTGTAGCACCATGGAGCTGTTGAACGAAATTGCGTTCCCGCCCGAGTTCACACCGACGGTCATGATGCACCCAGCAACGTACTTGAACAAGATCCTCGTCGGCTCGGAAGAAGGCGCACTGCAGCTCTGGAACATTCGCTCGATGAAGTGCATCTACGCGTTCAAAGGCTGGGGATCGCCCGTGACGTCGCTCACGCAGTCGCCGGCCGTCGACGTGGTCGGCGTCGGACTCGCGAGTGGCCGTGTGGTCATGCACCACTTGCAGTTTGACAAGCTCGTGCTCGACTTTTCGCAAGAGCAAGGCCGCGTCACAGCGCTCTCATTCCGCACGGACTCGGGCGCCCAAGCGCCGTTCGTGGCGTCCGGTACGACCACGGGCGACATTGCTGTGTGGAACTTGGAGAGCAAGCGCCTCGAGTCGGTCATTGCCGGCGCCCACGAGGGTCGCATTACGTCGCTCGTGTTTCTCCAGAACGAACCGATCTTGCTCTCGACCGGCACGGACAACTCGATCAAGATGTGGATCTTTGACCACCTGACGGGCGGCACGGCTCGACTGCTCAAGTCCCGTGAGGGCCACATGGCACCGCCGACGCGGATCCGCTACTACGGCAACAACACGCTCGCGACCATGGCCGAAGGTGCCGACGGTACGAGCTGCCAGATCCTCAGTGCCGGTCAGGACCGTGCGTTCCGCGTATTCCACACGGCGCGCGAACAGCAGAGTACCGAGATGTCGCAAGGTCCGATGCTCAAGAAGGCCAAGAAGCTCAATGTGCGTGTCGAGGACCTCAAGCTTCCACCCATCACGCAGTTTGCGGCCATGGAGACGCGCGAGCGCGACTGGTCGAACGTCGTGACGTGCCACGAGAACGAGTCGGCGGCCTACGTGTGGCGCTTTGAGCACCGCGCGATTGGCAAGAAGGTGCTGCGTCAGTTCGACCCGAGCTTCCGCGTCACACCGGGCAGCGAAGAGGACCATCGCCGCAAGCAAACGCAGGCTACGTGTGTCGGCATTTCGACGTGCGGCAACTTTGCGCTCGTGGGCTCGGTCGGCGGTGCGATTTACCGGTACAACATGCAGTCGGGCGACAAGCGCGGCTCGTACCCGACGGCCGCGACTCCGAAGATGCAGCTCATCCGTGGGCTCGTGCTCCCCGGTAGTCAGCTCGTCGACGCTCAAGACACGAGCATGGTCCACATCCACGACGGCCCCGTGAGTGGCGTTGTGGTTGACGCGCTCAATTCGCAGGTTGTGTCGGCCGGCATTGACGGCAAGCTCAAGTTCTGGGACTTCCGTACGCACGCGCTCGTGTACCAGATCGACATTGGCTCGGCGATCTCGCAGATTGAGCTCCACCGCGACTCGAACATGCTCGCGGTCGCGAGTGACGACCAGATCATTCGCGTCTACGACGTGCAGACGCGCAAGCTCGTGCGTCGCTTCCACGGCCACACGCATCGGCTCACGGATCTGCAGTTCTCGCGGGACGCGCGGTGGCTGTTCTCGTCGTCGGCCGACGCGAGCTTGCGCGTGTGGGACATCCCCACGGCCAAGTGCGTCGACTGGGTCAAGTTCCAAAAGCCGGTCACGGGTCTCGCAGTGTCGCCCACGGGCGAGTTCCTCGCGACTACGCACGTCGGCCACGTGGGCATCTACCTCTGGGCGAACCGCGCGTTCTTCACCGACGTGTTCCTCGATTCGGAGCCGCAGACACCGGCACTGCTCGACATGCCCGTGTCGCTGAACGAAGTTGAAAACGAAGACGCGCTGGGCTTTGGCTCGGAGCGCAACCCGCTCGTCGTTGTGGACAACGGCCACGAGGCCGTCGAGAAGACGCAGGGTACGGACACGGACGGCGACAAGACCGACACGGAAGGCGCGGGTAGCGACGTCGAGCCGCTCGACGACTCGCTCATCACGCTCTCGACGGCGCCACGTGCGTACTGGGAGTCGCTCTTCCACTTGGAGCTCATCAAGAAGCGTAACAAGCCCATTGAGCCGCCCAAGGCACCCGAGAAGGCGCCATTCTTCTTGCAGACGATGCGGAAGAACGATGTCCAGCCGGCGTTTGTGCCCCTCGCGGACACGCAGAAGAAGGACGAAGCTAAGAAGGAGGACAAGGCAAAAGCGGCCAAGCAACTAGCTGAGAAGGCTGCCGGCAGTGATGACGAGCCGATGGCTGGCTGGGGCGTGGGCTCGGAGGACGAGGCCTGGGGCGACGAGGAGGACGACGCCGCTGAGGGTACCGGTGATGATGACGAGGAGACCGTGACGAACTCGGGTACCGCCAAACCAGTTACGAAGGGATCGCGTATCATGAAGAGCACCGGTATGGTCACGACGCGCTGCCGACTCGCGATGCTGCTCGTGCAGGCTGTTGAGGAGGCCGAGGAAGAGACGGTGCTCGCGTCGGAAGACGATCTCCACGCGCGCCGCACACGCTTCCATCGTGTCTCGTCGTACCTCCAAACGCTCTCGGCCTCGGCCGTCGACGTCGAGCTCAACACGCTCTGCATGGGCGACTTTGACGACGAAGGCAAGGAGCTGCTGGGTCTCTTTTTGGAGTTTCTCGAAGACGAGATGGCCACGCGGCGCCACTTCCAGGTGCTCCAAGCATACTTGAACCGCTTCCTCAAGCTCTACGAGCAGCTCTTGGTCGCGAACGCGGAGCTGCTCGCGCGTGTCGAGTCGCTGTGCGCTGTGCAGCAGCGCCAGTGGGAGCACTTGCAGCAGCTGCTGCACAACAACCTCTGCTTAGTGCAGTACTTCAGCAAGATCCAGATGTAGAGCGCCCTCACGATTGACCACACATACATACATCCACCACACCTGTCGATCGCGTTTCCATGCATCTCTATTATGTCGGGATATGAAGTTTAGAGTGGGTGTGAAAAGTCCTTAGGATTTCCACGTCGCACTCTTGGACGCCGACATCTCGAACGGAAAGAGCGGCGAGCGCGGCGCGACTGAGACACCGCGGCACGTCGAGATCGAGATCTTGCCATGCTGCAGAGTCTGCTCGGCCGCCTGTGTACCGTCTAAGTCGACGGCCGTGACCGTGAGCCAGCCAAAGCCTGGGAGTTCGAGCTCCACGACGCTCGTGCGCTTGGGCTTCTTCGTGCTCTTGGACTTGGTAAGGACTTCCTTCGTAACGAAATCCTTGAGGGAGAGCTCCATCGACGGAAGCAGTGGCCCCGTGTAGCTCAAGGCGTCCAGCCCACGCGGCGGCGACAGCAAGCCACCGGCATGGCGGAGAAACGTCTCGGCGGCATCTACACAGACATAGCGAGAGACAGACGAATTAGTACAACGCTCGGTCCGATTGGTGAGGATGAGCGACGCAAGAAGCGTACGGGCAGTCTTGGTGAGATGGCCCGGAAGCACACCGTGCCACGTGAACAAGAGCAGGTTCTTGTCCTTTTCGAGACCTTCGGCAGCTTCGTAGTCAAAGCGAGCGAGTCCACCAAGGAACAGCGAGCGACCGCTCTGCATGCGGTACGTCGTCATCTATACAGCGCACCACACCACACCGTTAGCCTCACGTAGAGATAGAGAGTGACCGACACAGCCAATATCGTACCGGAAGCGTCTTGGACGGGAAGACGTTCTTGAGCTGCGCGGCGCCGTCGAGCGCGAGCACTTCAACGAGCTTCTGGCGCTTCGAGTCGACAATCAGACCGGGCGTGTCAAGCACATTGTACATTTCGTTGTTGGCCATGACCGGCAAGTACTGCACCGCAAGCGTCGTGCCTGGGAGGGGCGACGTGGTCATCTCGCGCTCTTCGTCGTCGGCGTCTTCGTACATGTCGATGGTCTCGCCTTCTTCCAAGTGCACGTCCACGTCGTTGTTCGCAGCGAGGTCGGTCTCGACCATGCTGTCGAGCAGCTCCTCAGCATCGTCGTCATTGAGCTCCTCGAGCGAAAGCTTCTGACCGCGCTTCATGTACTTGCGGTGGTTGTGCTTCCACTTGCGATCGACAAGAAACTTCATGAGCGAGTTCAGAAACGTCGACTTGCCAACGTTCGCGGCGCCAACGACGCACACGTCACGGCCGTGGCGAAACTTCTTCACGTCGTCGACAATCTCTTTCATGCCGATACCTTTCATGGCACTCACGAGGTAAATGGCCTTGACGTTTTCGATACCCGCAGCCCTACAACAACACCATCCATCGTCAGTTCCCTCCGTCGTCGATAGGACCATTGCACTCTGAACGGAACGTACTTGGCTTGGGTCTGGATGCGGCGCATCAAGCGGCGAATGCCCGACTTCTCCGGCACGAGGTCGCCCTTGTTGACCACGAGCATCACGTCCTTGTTGCCAAACAAGTGACGGGCGTTCGGCAGCAAACTCCCGGCAATGTCGAGAATGTCAACAAGCTGGATCAGCAGCATGTCTTTGGTCTTGAGCTCGAGCAAGCGCTGCTCGTACTCGCTGTAGGGCAGCTTGGCGTCCGTGATCTTGCCATAGTGCGTAATGTTGAAGCACCGCTCGCACCGGAGCTTCTTGAGCTCGCGAATGTGCGTGATCCGCCCCAGCAAGGCTTTGGGCAAATACCCGACTTTGGCCGGCGCGTCGGTCTGTAGATCAATGCCGCAGCCGCTGCAAGACCAGCTCTCCATGAGCTCAATGTGGCTGATGACTTGATCGACTGGAATCACGTCGGTGGCGCTGGCCGCGGCCGCGTCCCGTGACGCGTCGTGGTGCGTATGCTGGACCACGCGTGTCGTGTGGAAATGCCGGTCGTGGAGAGCCCACAGACGGCTCTGTGCGCCCGTCGGCACTGCAATCGAACCGCCATGCACGGCGCATTGCAACGGTGCAATGGCCTGCGCGGTCACGCGCGGCGTTGTCGCGCTATGGCGCGCGAAAAGCGAGCGGCTCGCACGGCGCATCATCATCGTATCAAGTGTTCGGTACAGCTTGTTGATGTTGCCGTCGGTGCCCACCAGCCATGCCCGCTGGCAGCATCGAAGTTAGGAACCGAAACCGGTTATATACCGGTATTTGTGCGGACAAAATGTTCCAGGATCTTCAAGTTGAAATAACCAAAAACGATCGAGGAGCTCCAAACTCGAACGATGACGCGCAAGGTCGGCTACGTGTATGACGAGCGGTACCTATGGCACCGCCCGTGGAGCATGTCGTACACGCCGCTGATGGAACCTTTTAAACACTGGGAGAGCCCTGAGACCAAGCGTCGCTTCCATGCGCTGCTCGCAGTATCAGGCGTCCTCGACAAGCTCACACCCGTGCGCCCCATCGCGGCGACAGAGGAGCAGCTTTGCTACGTCCACACGGCTGCATACGTGCGCGACATCCAAGAGAAATCACAACGCGACGAAGGCGGGAACGCCGGCGAGGAAGCGCCGTTCTCCAAGTACGGCTACGACATTGCCTGCCTCTCGGCGGGCGGGGTCATGGCAGCGTCGGATGCGGTGATGCGTGGTGATGTCGACGCAGCGTACGCACTCACGCGACCGCCCGGCCACCACGCGACACCCGACCGTGGCATGGGTTTTTGCCTCTTCAACAATGTAGCGATCACCGCGCGTCACTTGCAGCGCACGTACGCAGACAAGATCACGCGCGTCGCGGTCGTGGACTATGACGTCCACCACGGCAACGGCACGCAAGACGCCTTTTACGAAGACGATAGTGTGCTGCTCGTGTCGCTCCACCAGGCCAACAACTACCCAGCCGACAGTGGCGGATGGGAAGAGATTGGAGCACTCAAAGGAGAAGGATGCACCATGAACGTGCCGCTTCCACCGGGCTCGGGGAGCGGTGCCTACGAGTATGCGTTCCAGCGGATCGTGCTGCCAGCGTTGCGCCGTTTCAAGCCGGATTTCATCTTGGTCTCGTCGGGGTTTGACGCGTCGTATGCTGATCCGCTTGCGGCCATGATCCTGAGCAGCAAGACGTTTCGGTCCATGGCAACGCAGCTCATGAGTGCGGCGACCGAGCTGTGCCACGGACGGATCGTCTTTGCCCACGAAGGTGGATACTCGGAGACCTATGTGCCGTTTTGCGGTGCGGCCGTAGTAGAGGCGCTGCTCGGTGTGACGGACCCGAGCGAGCAGATATTTGACCCAATGCTGGAAGAGGCCGAGCGCTGGGAGTACCAAGATCTCCAAGATCACCAGCAACGCGTCGTGGACCAAGTGGCCGTACTGCACAACTTGGATCATGAAGCTTTGGGAGCGTCAATGTAGCTCTTCAACAGCACACAGTTGGCGTCGTAGTCGGCGAAGATCTCGGTGATCTCGTGGTTGTATCGGGTAGCGTATTGCTGCCACTGGTCAATCGCCTCGAGGCACACGACAGGCTCATGGCGCTGGATGGTGTCGATCAGTAATGGAAGGTAGGCGTTCTTGGGGATCCGTTGGTCTTGCTGCGCTTGCTGCGTCCGCTGGAAACTCGACCACACCTCTTGTAGCTCCCGTAGTGGGTGAACCAAGTAGCTCTCCGCCCACTGCATTTTCTTGTCGCCCACACCGCGGACGCGTTGCACAAGTGTACGCACCAGTTGCTCCTGCATGGCCCACGCGCCTTTCCAAAACGTGGCTTCGCGGTCGAGCTGGTTGCGTGCCCGCTGGGCCGCGGCCTCGCTGGCTTGGAGTTGCTTGAGCATCGCCTTGAGTTGCTTCTCCCGTTCCTTCGCACTGACGCCGCTCGCTGGCGCACCTGCCGCTACGTAGGCACGCAGCACATCGGCGACCGTCACGAGCGGGTCATCGTCACTAGTATGGGAAACGGACTTTGCCGATGGCACAACGACGCCGAATGCACCGACCTCTACGGCCGCACTTCTCAGCGACGAGAGTAGCTGGCCCACATCCACGTCGTGCGCACTGGCTCCGCTTCGCCCATTATTGGTGCTCGTTCCATTCGCCATCACCTTTGGCGCCATCGACATCACGATGTGCTCGTGCATGGATTCCAGCGAGCGTACGACCTGGACGAGCGCAGCTTCCAGCGATTTCACTCGCTCTACCCGCAAATGTGCAATGCCAGGCACGTACACGGCGCTAAACGGCACCGACGATGATGTCGTTGACGAGTGCTTGAGAAAGTCGGCTGCGATCCCGCCGACGCGAAGCTTGGCCTCCTGTGCGAGACTCGTAGTCTTTTTTGCGTGGTCTATCTGGCTCTCCACGCGTGCGAGCTCTTCGAGTAAGCGCTCCGGCACCGCCAGCATCCACTGCACGGGCTTTCCATCTTTGGCTTTGGCTTGTGTGTCTGCACCTGTCGCTTTGGCTTCGTCGCGACCAGCCGCAACAATCTCGCGCCAATGCGATAGCACCGTCAGCAGCATGGATTCCGCTGTCTCGTGCTCGGCCATCGCGTCCTGAAGTAGTCCAATCTGCCGCTGCAGCTGCATGTTCTGTGCGTGAAGAAGCTTCATTCGTGCGTGGTGGGTGCTGGGTCCGTCGTCCGTTGTGGCCGCTTGGTTGTTATCGGCTTGCAACGTCGCCACGAGCGCTTCGAGATGTGCGATCTCGCTGCGCAGCGCAGCGTTCTCTTTGGCCATCGCTGCGTTCTCTTGCTGCAGACCACTCAGTTGATTTTTCTTCAGCTTCGCCGCAAATGCCGATGTCGACGCCGACACGTTCGGCTTGATCGTGGTCCGCTGGATTGAAATCTCGGCCGAGCCAAACGGGACAGCGCGTGGGTCGTCCTCCAGTCGTTCGTCGGGGATCTCTCGATTGGTCGAGTCGCCAACTGTCGTATCTGCATTCCAATCAGACGTTGTCGACGCACTGAGACGCCGGGGGATCCCACTGCGTGGCTTCACCGTGCTCTTCAGACCGCTTGGTGGAATCCGTGGCAACATCGTTTCGGAGATCGGCGGCCGATCCGACGCGCTCACTGACACCACGTCACTTGTTGCATCGGCCCCACCCCACTCCTCGCTCTCGGCACTTGGTCCGTCGGCTTCTGGCGTCGCAAAGCGTTTTGCGAGCGCAATTGGCCGTCGCACCGACGAGCTACTGCCGACGCCACTATTGTTGTTGGTGCTGCGCTTGGCCGACTTGATCTTGGTCAGCAGTATGCGAAACGCCTGTGCACAGCAGTCGCGGTCGAACACGAGCTTCTGCCACGTGATCATCGCTGGCGCGCCGAGTCGCTATCGTCGCATCACGCAATCGTTAGGCTATCGTGATACTCTACGTCTCATGGGCAAAATCAGACGCCACCTTACCGAGAGCTCGGTCGCGGCGATTTGCATGAACTCGGCCCGAAATCGCTCTTCGTTCTTGCGCACAACGTCGCGCTCGCTGCACACGTACACACGGATGAGAACAACCACCACAAAAAGACTACAGGAAGGTGCACCGTACGCGTTCTCGGCCTTCTCGGTCTTGCGCTCGAGGCGGCGATCGCGGCTCTTGAGCCGCAATTCGTCGGCAACGGGTGACGACGACGCATGCTATAGAACCCATTCGTCAGCTTCGAACGCATCCAATCCGTTGCTTCTGTGAGTACGAGGTTGGAGATGCGCGTACCTCTTCGAAGAGCGCTACGAAGATGAGCTCCTTTGTCTTCCACGCAAGCTCCTGGAGCTGCAGCGCCGTCTATAGACACCAGACCACCATGGATCGGTACCTCTATGTCAGCGCTATCCATTGAAGTATATGGCTACATACGTCGCGCTGCGTACCACTTGCTCGAGTCCCGGCACGGCGAGGAGCTCGTGGTAGAGCCGGTCGGTCATCTTGCGTTGAGCTCCAAACTCGGCACACAAAATTCTGGCGGGAAGGGTCATGTATCCGTATCGGTTCTTATCAGGTACATAGCATGATGAATTAGAATTGATACGAACCAAGGGCCTCAAGAGAATCTTACGGAGACCACGATGGAAAGCTACGAATGGATTGCATTGAATGGAGCAAATGCATGACACTACTATGGGCGTCCAACGTCCTCGTCAGACGGCTTTGCGAAACGTCGAGGATCGAGTGTAATGCCTCCATCACCGTCGTGGTTGTGTCAGTCGACCGACCGTATCTACTTGGTCTCGACAAACGCCTTGGCGAGTGCCACGGCCTCATCGACCTTGTCCGTGGTCTTGGCCTGACCCGCCGCGTCCGCCGGCTTGCCGCCGCCCTTGCCGTTCATCACCGCCAACGCCGTGTTCACCCACGTGCGTGCATCGAGTTGTCGCGACGCCATGTGGTGCTCGCTCACACGCGCGTACGCAGCCGTCTTGTTCGCGTCCGAGTCCGTGCTAAAGACCACAAACGAGCCGTTCGGGAGCACGGCCGCCATGGCGTCCAGCATGTCGCGGCCGAGCTTGGCGTCGGTGCCAACGTCAAACTTGACCACGACAAACTCCTGGCCAGCAGCCTGGGCCTTGGTGGCTTCGGCCGAGGCGTCACGCACGCCGTTCGCGGCACGCTGGGCCGCGAGCTCCTTGCGGATCTTCTTGACGCGGTCGACAAGACCATCGTGCTGCTTGCGGAGCTTGTCCTTGGTCGGCAGCGAGATCAGCGACACGTCGAGCACCGGTCGGAACGCCGTCACGCCTTCAATGAACGCGTTGCCGTCCAACTTCGCGACGGCATCGAGGCTCTCCTGGAGCTTGGCCGCACGCGCCTCGGCCTCGTCGGCCGCTTCGCCCGTGTAGGCCGAGATACGACGAATGCCCTTGGCGACCGCGCCTTCCTCAAAGAGCGCAAACTTCTTGGCCTCGCGCGTGTTCTTGAGGTGGGTACCACCGCAGAACTCGACCGAGTAGTTGCTCCAGGCCGAGTTCTCGGGATCCTCCAGCATCTATACAACAGATAGAAAACAGTGTCAGTGGTCGCGACCTCAAGCCATCACGAGGCCAGCTCCATCGTCAACAACGTACCGGCTTGATCTCCTGGCCAATCGACACAACGCGCACCATGTCCGGGTACGTCTCACCAAAGACTGCACGGAGACCCTGGATGCGCTTCGCGTGGGCCTGCGGCGAGTCCTGCGTGTACACTTCGAGCTCCTGCTTGATGATCGCGTCACAGATCGACTCGACCTCGGCGAGCTGCTCGGCCTTGAGCGGCTTGTTGGTCGTAAAGTCGAAACGAAGGCGGAGCTCATCGACGAGCGAGCCGCGCTGGTCCACGTTCGTACCGAGCACCTTGCGGAGCGCATAGTTGAGCACGTGGGTCATCGTGTGGTTCGGCGCAATCTTGCGGCGACGGACATAGTCGACATTGGCCTCGACCACGTCGCCGACCTTGATCGAGCCCGACTCGACCGGGCCCATGTGCATCACGTAGCCAGCGTACGACTCGACCGAGTCGACCTCGTGCGAAAAGCCTGACGCCGTGAGCGCGCCCGTGTCGTAGATCTGGCCACCGGCCTGCGCGTAGAACGTGGTCTGGTCGAGGATGAGACCGACACGCTCGTAGTCACCGGCCTTGACTTCGTCGACAAACGCCGACGTGGTCTCCGTGGTCGTAAAGATGGCGAGCACCTTGGCCTGGACCGTCGTGTCCCACTCGTACTTGGGCGCGTCGTCCGTCGGCTTGATGCTCTTGCCCGCAAGCGCGCTGGTCTCGGCAGCCTCGAGCACGAGCGGACGCACACCCGAGTTGCCGCCCTTCTTGCGGTCGAGCTTCGAGCGCTCGCTCTGGAGCTTCATCTGCTCCTCGTAGCCCTTAATGTCGACCGTGAGGCCCTCTTCTTCGGCCATGATCTGCGTCAAGTCGATCGGGAAGCCCATCGAGTCGTACAAGAAGAACGCGTCCTCGCCAGGCACGACCGTGCCCTTAGCCTCCTTGATCGTCTGCGCAATCTTCTTGAAGCGCTCGATACCCTTGTTGAGCGTACGGCCAAACGACTGCTCCTCGTCGAGGATGACTTCCGTGACCTCGGCCTGCTTGGCCTTGAGCTCCGGAAACGCCTCGCTCAGCATCTCCACGACGACCGGCACGAGCTTCGAGAGGAAGCCGCTCGGCGCGTTGAGGAACTGCTGGCCGTATCGCACGGCACGACGCAGGATGCGGCGCAGCACGTAGCCGCGGCCGTCGTTACTGGGCATGGCACCGTCCGTGATTGCAAACGTCAGCGTACGAATGTGGTCGGCCACGACACGGTACGCCATGTCCTTGAGCAATGGGTCTTCGGCCGCGAGCTTGCCCGTGTACGGGTCGCTCTTGCAGAGCCCCTGGATCGCTGCAAACAGCGGCGTGAACACGTCCGTGTCGTAGTTCGAGTCCTTGCCTTGCATGATCGACGCAAGGCGCTCAAAGCCCATGCCCGTGTCGACGTGCTGGCTCGGGAGCGACACGAGCTTGCCATCGACTTCGCGGTTGAACTGGATAAACACATTGTTCCAGATCTCAATCACGTCCGGACGGTCGGCGTTCACGAGCGCCGACGCGTCGCGGTTGCCAATGCGGTCGTAGTGGATTTCCGTGCACGGACCGCACGGACCGGTCTCGCCCATTTCCCAAAAGTTGTCCTTGCAGCCAAACGGCAGCACGCGCTCGGTCGGCAAGTACTTGAGCCAGAGCTGACGGGTCTCTTCGTCGGACGGAAGACCTTGCGACGCGTCGCCGCCAAAGTACGTTGCGTAGAGACGGTCGGCGTCAATGCCGTACACTTCCGTGAGCAAGCGGAACGACATGTCGACGGCGTCGTGCTTAAAGTAGTCGCCAAAGCTCCAGTTCCCAAGCATCTCAAAGAACGTGTGGTGGTACACATCCTTACCAACATCGTCGAGGTCATTGTGCTTGCCACCGGCGCGAATGCACTTTTGGGTGTTCGCAGCACGCGTGAGCTTGGCCATGGGGTGCGACGGATCGACTTGGCCGAGGAAAATCGGCTTGTACTGGTTCATACCAGCGTTAATAAACAGCAGCGTCGGGTCGTCGAGCGGCACGACTGGGCACGACGGGTACATCGTGTGCGGCAGCGTCGCATGCTTCTCAAAGAACTCGAGAAAGGTCTGGCGAATGCGCTTGGCCGGCCAGTTCGCGGCCGAGAACTCCGCGGGCGACGACATGATGGAAGGCGGACAAAGGGAGAAGGAGAGAGACGCAAGACGGACGACTCCTACAGACGGTGGAGACGTAAGGAACGGAGCGGGAGGCCGAGACGCAAGGGGTGGGCGATCCGGTCGCAGCTTACCTGGAGGGAAGGAGAGGGAGCGGCCGACTTTCGAGTGAGCAGAAGCAGAAGAAGCCCGACCAAGGGAGATCGCGCGGAACAAACGTGTGGAGGTTCAAGGGAGATGTTGCTAACGACCAACATGGTGCAGTTATGTTGAATAGAGCGATTATGATTGGTGCAACGATTAAATTCGGGACCGTTTCGGGATTTCCTGCGACGTGAGACGCCAAGTGGTACAGCGTGAGTGATGGTGATGGGAACATCCGAGGGACGACGGGCAATGCTCGCTTGGTTTCCAGGAGACCGGTGAAGCTGGTGTATATTATGATAGCGTGCTGGCTGCTGGGTTGATCATCGTCATACAGAAGGTGGTGGTCGGCCTGCTCCGCTAGGACAGGCGGTAGGGTCGTCTACGGTTCTATGGTCATGCTGGCAAAGGTGCAGCGCACGGAGAGGAACAATCGCCTGGCTTACTGTACAGACATCGCACATCATTGCTGCTCTGCGACGTGGTGTCCACACTCTTGTCCTCTGGTCCATGCTGATGCCCTTCGTGTGTCGTGGGGGTCTCTCTCACTTCTTCTGCATCTGCTTCTATTACGGGGGAAGGGCATCGACAGGGCGGACGCAGACCCGTTACGTGGCCGTCGTCACTGCTGTGGTCTGCCTCACGTGGCCATGAATCTACTGCAGCGCTTTGACATCCGAACAAACTCGAGCGCACGTCGCGGCGACTCGACTACGGCAGTGGTACTTGAACGGTGTCGTCCAGGAACACCTCGTTCTTGATGGCCACGATGGACGTGAGCTGCCGCTTGTCGGACTCTTTCCAGAGACTGTAGTTTTGCTTGGCAATGTTGTGGATCACCGAAAACTCCTTGTCAAACACGACCTGTGACACCGTGTCGTAGAACGGCAGCACGATAAACTCGAAGAAGCCCACTTGGTTCTACGAACGGTCCACCAGTGCCAAGCCTCGTTAGTTCGGTTGGGTCGTTTCCCAGCCACGAGGCCGGTCCTTACCTTTGCGCTGTTCTCCGAATGCCGGTCCATGAACGGCGAGATATCCGAATTGTTTGCTCGCTCATTGTCGCCCTGCAGAAAGAACTCTTCGATGATCAGCGACGACCAGATCACGTGGAGCCGCCGCTCCTTCGCCGCGTGGCCAATGTCGGCGCACTTGATCACAACTTTCATGATCATCATCGGGTCCGTGACCGTCCGTGTGCCAGTGCTCTGCTGCCCCGAGGCCGCCGCCGACTGGTCTTGCAGCAGCAAGGCCTTGAGGTTGCCGACGAGCTGCAAGTGCATCGACAGGTCGGTACTGAGCACCATCTCGATAATCGCTTTCCGGATCTCGCGGTACGGCTTGTCCTTCATGCGGCCAAAGATGTCGCACTGCGGTGCGCGCATGACAAAGAACGTCTCGGCCAAGTGCATGCTCTCGAGGATGCTGCGGTCATTGTACTGGATCGCGAGGTCGTGTTTGCACTTGATCATGTAGTTGTTGGACTTGCCCGGGTGGCGGAAGTCGTGGATCGCGGCGGCCACAAGCGCAGCGTAGAACTCGAGGTTCGTGAGCGTGTCACGGATCTGCCCGTCGTTTAGACGCGTCATGAGGTAGTTGACCGAGTTCACGACGTCGGCCGCGTGGCTCGAGTTGTGGTACGGATTCGCGAGGTACCCGTCGTCGAGCGTATAGAGGAAGTTACGGAGTACGATCTTCTCGATACGGAACTCTTCGTGGAGCTCGTGGATGTCAAACATCGCAGCCGTGACGTACATGAGCGGGCGTCCGTTCGTAATCTCGGCCATCTTGAGCGTATCCAGATCCCATCCGTCTTGGTGGATGCGCGACTTGACCCGCGAGAGCACATCGTCTTCCCAGCTTGGCATGGCAGGCAGCGGCGCAATGATATTGCTCTGGCTCAACATGCCAATGTTGTCTTGGTAGCTGCGCCGTGTGTCGCTGTTCGAGTGCGAGCTCAGTGACATGGTCGCATTCGTGCGGCTCGTGGCTTGGTAGTCTTTGCGTGCCAGCACCGAGAGCGCCCAGTTCTTGGTATCGGCGTCGACCTCTTCTTTCGATTTCATCTGAGCCCGAATGTCGGGCATGAACAAGTTCGTGTCGAGCTTCGAGAGGCTGCGCAGAATCGCAAGCCCACGCTTCATGGACGCGTCGCTCATCTCGGTCTCGTCCAAGAAATTCTTGAGCTCTGCGAGCATCGAGTGGAGCGGCGACGTGAGGTCAAGCGCAAACTCCGAGTCGCGCTGCGCGAGCTCTTTCTTGAGGTTGCGGTTCTCCTCGGCGATCAAATTTTTCTCCCGCGTGGCTTTTTCGGCTTCGAGCTCAACAGCCCAGACGTGGAGAAAGTCTTGACGGATCACACGGTCGACGTCGCGATTTCGCACGAGCATGACGAGTGCAAAGACCACCGGGAAGCAAAACACCAGCACGCGGTTCTGGGTGAACGGCCCCGAGTCTGTGCTCGGGTAGTACATCCACGTCAGCACGTTGTAGGCCACGCACGTGAGGATCCCGACGATCGAGAAATGGAGCGTGTCGATGCGCAGCAGCGGTACAAATACAAAGATCATAATGAGCCGCAGCAAGTTGATGTTCATGGTCGCCGCCGGGAGCAGCACGAGCCGCGTGTACTCCTGGAGCACTTGGCGGCGCGTGCCTTGGAGCGGCTCGAACGCCCACTCGGGCAAGGCCGTGTCGTTTACGTAGAAGATTGGCGCAGTCTCCTTGTCGAGCCCGAGCACGGCCATCAAGAACTCGACGTCCTTGAACACGTAGTTGTACCACTCCGTGAGCATCGAATACATGCCGCCGCTAATGAGTGAGAACGCCCAGCACATGAGCATGACCGTGTAGATACGCTGGAACTGGATCTCGTACTTGCGCTGACGACTGAGGTAGATCAGGAACGGGATCGGCAAGATCGGGGTGAACACCAGCAGGCAGTACCGTAGCGACTCGGACCGTACTTTCGCATCGTCGGAAAAGAGGTTCGTCAAGTTCGAGCCCGTAAACACCAGGTAGAGCAGAAAGAAAATGCTGGCGATCCGCGACGACCGTGGCGAGTTCTCGCGTGCAAACGTGACTTGGTAGAGCTTTTCGAGCCGTGCTTCGTTCACAAACTGGCTCGTGATCGGGTGGAATTTGACTTCGACCGGGGTCTTCTTGGTCTTGCCAACGTAGACCGAGTCCGTGAGCGGGTAGATCCGCGACACGCGCTGGTTCACACGGTCTTGGTTCAGCACGGCGGTCGCCTGTGCGCCTTCGGCGCTGCCGGTTGAGCCAGGCGACTTGGTCGCCGCCGTGCCGACGCTTGTCGAGCCCATGGTCGTGGCTGTGTGGTGGGCCGAGCCAGCCTGTGACGGCGGCGTCGGCGTGAGCGCAGCAAACGTGACGGGCAGCGTGCTGTCGGGGTCACCGTTCGCGTTGTCGCCTACAGAGGACGACGACGAGACCGGTGGTTGGGCGAGCGACGACCGGAACGACGGCTTCTTGCGGCCACGGAGCTGGGCCGTGGGCGACGTGCGCTGTGTGAAGGTCCGGCGCTCGCACTCTTCCTGTTCGCGGAGAACGTTTGCCGGTGGCTCGTGCTCGGCGTCTTCGCGCTTCTCTTTGATTGACAACGGCGGTGTGAACGCTGAGACAAAGGTCGTGCCAGCGGTGCTCGCGTCGGCTCGCAGTGCCGCTGTCAGCGACGGCACCGACAGCGAGAACTTGGACTTCTTCACGAGAGCTGTCGGGGCGGCGTGAGGGCGCGCTCGCGTTGCTACGGGCACTCACGTCGGGTCGCTTCGACAGTCGGTCGATGGGTGTGGACGCAGATACGGTCGCGTCGCAAGCAAGATGTCCGTGGTGCTTCTAATCCCACGTGCTCTGGAGAGGCCACCGTGTACGACGATAGACCTCGCTGCGGTCGATAGAGATAGCACTCACGCGTAGGCGCTGAGCGAGATAGCGAGCGCTGTGCAAAGGAGGAAAACGGAAACCCCGCTGCACTGGGCGCGATGATAAAAATAGCGCACACCCGCACGCTTGGCCGCCGCCTCTCCTGGTGCATTCGCGCCGGATCAGGACCCGCGAGGCATTTTTGACAACGGGCGTCTGACCACCGCGCGCCTCCTGCCCTGTAGCGTTTCTCCATCGATGCGTCCAGTAGCGACGGGGGAGAGGGAGGATAATAATACGACAGACCATGTGCTGAGAGCAGGGCAGCGACTTGATTGAAGGGGTCGTTTTACCACACCAAGCTAGAAACTAGCGGAGTCGTCCACCCTTTCCCACGCTCCAGATCGAACGGTACGCACACAAGAAGTAGAAGATATCGTTTATACCAGCAAGCAAGTCCATGACGAGCCAACGAAAAGAGGAGACGCCACCCAAACACTTGAATCTATACACGGAAGTCAGTGAACGCTCGACCAGGCAGAGCCAAACGACCGATGCGACATCGCGCGAGTACATTCTCCAAACGGGTCTATCGAAACAGGACACGATGGATCAGAGGAGATTGCTCGTAAGAAGTTCTCAAGGACGAATCGATGAGACACTGTACGCTAAACTGCAGCTTGAGTAGGAGCGGTCACATCATCTTTCGCGACCGATGGATTTCCATCCCCACGAAATCCGTCGGCGACGCTTCAAGATCGCATACGAATAGCGTGCACCACATAGTTCTCGAGCATTTGTCCTATTGTAGTGTTCGATGTCCTCCACTGCCGAACTTCAATTTGCTTGCAGGCGGAATGCGATGTCGTAAACAGGACACGGAAAGCATCGAACCCTCCGGTACCCGGGACAGCGGCAGGAGCTCGACACTCTGCAACGCCCCCGCTGAGGATCAACAAGAACAGCAGAGCTCACCAAGTGCGATGGAAGTGATCTATGCGAACCCCGTGAGCCAGCCGGCGCGTGCTAGTGAGTGTCTGCTCAGCTTTGGCGAGCAGCTCCAAAGTAGGATGCAGAGCAACAAGATGTCTGATGCGCTGCTGTCTTTGCCTGTTAGTCGCGTGGCTGTGCCAGCTCAACGACCACGCGTTCACGTACAAGAACGTGCACTTGCTCAAAGGTGAGTCGCGCACGGCCGAGTTCAAGAAGACCGTCAACCCGATGGGCAAGATCCCTGTGCTCAAGGACGGTGACTGGATCCTCACCGAGAGGTATGCGCCTCCCATGTACAAACGTGACGAATGGGGAACTCGATGGACTCTAACATCTGAGCTGCATCCACTACTGTAGCCACGCGATCATGGTGTACCTCGCGGAGAAGCACGGCTGGGATCAGTGGTACCCGAAGGACCTCAAGACGCGCGCTCGCGTACGTGTTGTTGCGTGGACGTTGATTATGTGGGCTTTGCGGATTTGTCTGACGATCGCTGTGTGATGTTGCGCTGCGAAAACAGATCCATGAGTACATGAACTGGCACCACCACAACGCGCGGCTCTCGTCCAAGATCTTTGTGGATCAGATTCAGGTCAACATGGGCCGTGCGACGCCATCGATCGAGGCCTCGCTCAAGCACAAGGGCAAGACGATCGACGGGATTCTGAGCATGCTCGAGTTCTGGCTGCGTCACGGCAACCAGTACCTCATGACGCCGTCGCACCCGTCGCTCGCCGACATGTCGTGCTACAACGAAGTGGTGCAGCTCGAAGTCATGGGCTTGCTCAAGCACGTCGACACGGCGTTCCCAAAGGTTGCGGCGTGGCTCAAGCGCATGAAGGTGGGGTTCTTGGATTCGGGATTTTGCCTCTATAGATGCTGTAGGGACCTTGATGCTATGGTGTGTACTTTCTACAGAGCCTGCCGCACCACGACGAGCAGCTCGCGCCGATGCTCACGTTCTTCGCGAAGTACAAGTTGATCCCGTCCAAGATGTAGGACCTTGACGTTAGTGTAAGCGAATGCTCGTTGTCGCTCCCGTTTTTTTAGATAAGTACACATCAGGATTGCTGGTCTAATCCAAAGCCTCCTTGGGCCGAGAGCTCCTGTTTTTGTGGATCTTTCGAATTTGTACTCATTTTGTAGATATCTCCTCAACTTGAGGCTCAAGTCATGAAGTGTCAAGCTGTAGTGTGTACCACATAGGTTGAGAAATCAGAAACCCTGATCAGCCTAGTTTAGGGATTGATTGTGGGGTATGATTACTTTGCGTGGGAACTTCAATTTGCTTGGGCCTTGTCATAAACAGGACAGGAAAAACCCTCAGACACCAACCTCCGGCGGCACGGAGGATGGCAGTGCACTTTACACTCTGCAACCGCACCGCTGAAGATCAGAGAGAGCTGCGACACTTACGAAGCACGATGGAAGTACTCTATGCGAACCCTATCAGCGAGCCGTCGCGCACCAGTGAGTATCACCTCAGCGTTGACGAGCAGCTCATCACCCAGGGGACCAATGTTATCGTCCATGTGTCTACTAGTCGCGTGGCTGTGCCAGCTCAACGACCACGCGTTCACCTACAAGAACGTGAACTTGCTCAAAGGCGAGTCCCGCACGGCCGAGTTCATGAAGACTGTGAACCCGATGGGCCAGATCCCCGTTTTGGTGGACGGTGACTGGATCCTCACCGAGAGGTACTCATCTTTCTACTGTACCTAACCTGGCGGATTTGTTTGATGGGCTCTAACACCCGCGCTGTCCAAACAGCCACGCTATCATGGTGTACCTTGCGGAGAAGCACGGCTGGGAGCAGTGGTACCCGAAGGACCTCAAGACGCGCGCTCGCGTACGTGAACTGAGGTGGTCTTCGTTGCGTGGGTTGTTCAGTGTGTCTCATGCGCCTGCTTTTGTCATGTTACCCTGTGACCAGATCCACGAGTATATGAACTGGCACCACCTCAACACACGGCTCTTGTCCAAAATGCTCATGGACCAGATCCACGTCAACATGGGCCGTGCGACACCGTCGGTCGAAGCCTCGCTCGAGCAAAAGGGCAAGACGATCGACGGGATTCTGAGCATGCTCGAGTTCTGGCTGCGTCACGGCAACCAGTATCTCATGACGCCGTCGCACCCGTCGCTCGCCGATCTGTCGTGCTACAACGAAGTCGTACAGATTGAAGTCATGGGCCTGCTCAAGCATACCGACACGGCGTTCCCCAAGGTCGCGGCCTGGCTCAAGCGCATGAAGGTGGGGTTCTTGACTTGCCGATGTCGCCCATACAGAAGAAGCAGAGACCCTCTAACGATACTATTTAAACTCCGTGTGTACTTTCTACAGAGCCTGCCGCACCACGACGAGCAGCTCGCGCCCATGCTCAAGTTCGGCGCCCAGTGCAACCTGATCCCGTCGACGATGTAGGGCTTTTGACTCCAACCCCTTGACACCTCCTGTCCACAAATTGTAGTTCTGAGAAATAGTTTGGTCTACATTCGTGATTACCATTATCGGTCATGATTGGTGCAAATCAATTTTTTCAGTGGTCTTTGATTCGCTGTAATTCAATAATTAAAAAAACTCATTTTGGACCAATCCAAACCACTGAATATCTAAACCTGTGGTCCACCACTGGCCGTGCAATTTCGAGCGAGGAGCTCCAAAGACGAGAACAAGAAGACAACGCAGCGCATCATGTCGGGAGCGACGGTGCGCAAGGCCGCGGCCAACATCTTCCAGGTGCTGACCCCCACGCGCAATTTCGGACTTGGCAACAAGGTCACGCGCAAGATTTGGGACCGTTTCCCGGAGCCGTCCTACTGGGAGATCACGCGCATTCAGCCGTCGCACGACCTCAAGCACGGCAAGGTCTACGGCCGTCTCACCTTCCGTGGTGCGTTCTTATCTGTGGAGGACCGATGAGAGCGTGTGCGAAACTGATACAGTTATGTCTTGGCATGTATGATCAACAGGCCAAACCGAGAATGTGGAGAAGCGCATCAACGGCCCGCTCAAGAAGGACTGGCGAATGACCAACTAAATGTGGCGCGCTCATTCTAAGTCAGTCAATAGGAACCGTATTGCGAGGTGACGAGTCTACGCGCTCGTTTGCTGCTGCGTGCGCAAGAGGAACTTTGTGTCTTTTTCTGAAAGAGTGAAAAACGAAGCAAAATGAACTCAGTATTTACCGATACTGTCGCAGGCAGACTCCACGGTCACCATTTGATCCGCATCGATCGTGAATACGGCGGTAGACGGCACGTCCTTGCGCTATCTTCCCCTCTCCAGAACGCTCTACAGCTCGTCGCGGGCTTCGCCCGTCTTCTTCTTGCCCTTCTTCTTTTTCTTCTTCCTTGTCGAGTCCTTCTTTGCGCCCTCCTTCTTGCTGGCTTTGCGTTCCTTTGCGAGCTCTTCTTCGAGCTGACGGCGCTGCTCCACTTCGTCGCCGATAATCTCGCTCAAGAAGTCACCCAGATCGTCATCGTTCTCTTCCTCGAGAGCACCAGTAGCGGCGCTGCCACTAATCTCCGCGACAGAACATTCGTCACGCAGTGCAGCGACCTCTTGCTTGAGTGGCGCAGTCGCAATCTTACCCGACAGTACGCTTTTCAAGAATGCAGCCGTGTTCTCTTCGTCAAACACGCCAATATTTGTCGCGTACCGGGCCTTTGAAGGCGAGTACACGACGATCGTGGGCATCTGGAACGCGCCGACGCCAAACGACTCGGCGAACGCGGTGTGGCACTTGCCATTGGTCCACATAAAGTGGAACGGCTGACGCGCTTTCTTGGACTTGGCGGCCACTTGGCTAAGGACACCATGGGATTTGCTGAGCGGTGAGTCCTCGTCACGGAGCGTGTCGACGTGGCCTTCAAAGAACCCGATCGCGCAAATTTTGTTGCCGCTGCACAGCGCGTCCAAGTTGTCCGCACGTAGGTAGGGCACGTCGCTGTCGGCAGTCGTAACGCTGTCATCTCGAGCGGACGCAAATGCTGCTTCATCGTCACTGTCTTGGGGCTGCGGCTTTGGGTGAGGATACTGCGAGACCACGCTCATGAGGTATCGGACCATGTTGGGGTACGTGAACGGCCCCATGGTCTTCTTGTCGTACAAAATCACACCAAACGGCGACGCGTTCGCCGGCTGGTTCTCGGCTTGCTGCTGCTCCTTGCTGACAGCGATCAAGCTCAAGAACGACGACTTGGACGACGCTGGCAGGTTGAACATCTGCTTGACTTGCGGGTCAAGATCCGACACGACACCGACGCCAATGTTTTGGCTCGGGAACGACAGTGCGAGCGATTTGAGGATCGGCGGCGTCTCCATCTTGCTCGTCACGAGCAGCACCGGCATCACTTTGTCCACCAGCGCGCGGGAGATAAACGCGTTCACCTCAGCAGCCGAGCCCATGACGTGGACCACATCGGGAAGCGATTTGATCGCTGGCTGCTTCGCGTCGTCTACGGTCTTGAAGATTTCCTCCAGCACATCGCCGCGCTCAATCTCACCGGTCGTCGCGTGCTGGCGAATTGGAAACACGCGCACGACGTTGACACCTCCACCGTACGTCTCACACAACGCCGCGTCCGTTGCACAGCTAACGGCACCGAGGGCAACGATGCCCGACTTCTTTTGGACGTCGCCCATCAGCTTTTTCCATTCCTTCTTATCGGTGCTGGCTTCGGTCTCGGCGTCCATGAACGAGATGATCCACACGAGCTTCGACTCGAGAACGTGGTTATCAAAGTTGGCAGCGGTCAGCATAGGCATGTCAGAAGTCGCCCCATCTTTGGCGTCCTTCGTTGTCTTGTCACCGCTTTCCGAGTCGTCCTCTACCGTAGAGGCAAACGGCTCCAGCAACGCCTTGAGGTCCGCGTACTTTCGCATCTTCGCGTCGTCCTGGAACACGACACGGTCGTCCATACTGTCGGTGCTCTTGACCACCACAATCGCGGGCAGCTTCTCGATACCCCACTTCTCCATCGCTTCTTGTGCGACAGCTTCTTCGTGGTGAACATACGCAAACGCGAGCGATCGGGCGTCAAACTCCACCGACAGCGCGCGGAACAGCGGCGACGCCGCCGTCTGCTTGCTCAACAATACGACCAGCGCATCTCGCTGCTTGCGCTGCGCTTGTACATCGTCGAGTGTGGTGATTCCCGCCAGCGTCGACCATTCGGTCACGTAGGTTGACGGGATGCTCTCGCGCAGCAGCTTCTTGAGCTCGCGCGGCTGCTGGAGCACGGTCACGGGCACAAGCGCTGCGTCGCGGTACATCTCCCCCGTGTACGGGTTCTTCTTCGGGGCGTCCTTGTAGATGACCAGCGTTGGCAGTGACACGACATTCCACTTTTTGGTAATGGCCTTGGCGTCGGCAATATCGGCGACCACAAAGTCCACAGCGCCATCGAAGCTCTGCGCGATCTTGCGCACGTGCGGGAACTGGGCTTCGAGCGCCTTGACCAACGCAGCGTCGTCACCGGCGCCCTCATTTTGCTCCGACAGATCTTGTAGCTTGGCGTCGCCCTTGGACGAGATCAAGAGCACGGCGCTTACGTGGCGCACACGCTCGACCGAGGCCACGACGTCGTCCACCGAGTGGACCACACGGAAGGCCGTGTCCTGCGCGTCACTAAGAGCAATGGTCAGCACGACCAGCAGCAGGAGCAGCTGCGCAATCGCGCCGCGACGACCCGATTTCGTGGTGCGCATGGTCGTGGCGATACAGAAGCTGGAGTGTCCAATGGGTTCCACGTGGCCACGAAAGACTTCAACTGATCCGTAGGAACAACAACCAAGAAAAAATGGATACGGCTGGAACCGAAATTCTGGAAGGGTGTGTTATTTTCGTGATTTACGGATTTATAGGACAGCTATTCGTAGGTGATTGAAATGTATCCGCACCTCACAGTTTCCGGATCTCCACAGCGCGATAAGTCGGAGCAAATCCTGGCATTCTTCAGTCAAGAGAGGCAGTGCCTGAACTGCACTGTGCTCTCGCTCGGTCGGCACGCTATCCAGGGATGCGGGCGGTCGGCTTGCCGTCTCCTTCGCCGTCGGCCGACGCCCTTCTCAGCAGCAGTGCCCTTCACCGACCGGCACACCTTCTAGACACGTGTGAAGGGGAATCGTGTCACATTCCGCTGGCGACGATAGATGGCTGAGTCTAACTTACAGTACAGTGAGAGAAGAACATGAATGGAGCACCTTGCTCGACGACGTCTTGGAATGCCTCGAGACGGTAAATTGTAAACGGTTTTGGATGACTCCGGTATGAACTGAAATCATCGAGGCTATATACGTATTTACTAAACCGAGGTTTGATTGGATGATATCGTCTCAAAAATGATCGGTCCGTTTGATGACGACTGTACCCCATCCCCTCAGAAATCCTCTTGGCGCTGGTCTCAAAAAGCCACAGCGTCGCCATCTTCGCGTCGCCCCGTACCGGTACTAGACACCTCCAGTACAATACGACCCTATTCATAGGCCTTATCGCAGCCACCGCATCCTTGTGCGCGCTGGCCTTCTCCGGCCCGTTCCACTGGTCGGTCCTTACGTCGCATTTCTGAAGTTTTCAGTCGCTTCCAGGAACACGAGCAACCGCAGAACCGTTTCGGTGCATCCTTTTCATCCAATCATTTCTCGTCCGGCTTTTTTTCGGCCAATCCAATTGCTACATGCTGTTCGTGATAGTCGCCCAGCTGATTCGGGGAACAGACCCGGAACTGTGGCGACGACCGAAAAGAGCTCTTCGCCCACGCCCGTCGCTCTGGTCTTGCCGCTGGGTTTCTCTAGCCGACCCACACCACGCCCTCGGCCCACAGAGACCGCAGACGCGGTGGCCACGGCGGCGTCCATTCCCGGTCTCGCGCCATCGTACGCACGCCGACAGCCTTCGCTATCGTCGCCAACATGCCGCCGCCCATCCTCATGTCCAAGCGCTACGAGCCGCCGCCGTCGCCAGTCGTGCACACGCCCATTGGCGACGACGGCTCGGTGCTCGAGAGCCACGCGTCGTTCGATACGCCGACCCATAGTACCCACGCGTACGGCTCGGCGCCCAACGGATACGACGACCACGACCACGACCACCATCGTCGGCATCGTGGACGCAGCTCGTCGCTCGAGTTTCACAGTGGTAGGGGCCACATCTCTCGACCAGCCGCCGCCGTGGTAGGCGGACCGTACGCAGTACGTGTCGACCCGCAGCAAGGCGACCGCGCCGTCGAGATCAAGCTCCGGAGCGCAGCGCGGCCGCACATGCGTGCGTTTCACTTTGCGTGGCTCTCATTCTTCATTGCGTTCTTTGGCTGGTTCTCGATCCCGCCGCTCATGCCGACCATCAAAGCGCAGCTGCAGCTCACAAACGACCAAGTCGCAAACGCCAACATTGCCGCAGTCTCGAGCACGATCGTTGGACGCATCCTGGTCGGTCCGCTCTGCGACCGCTACGGACCGCGCGTGATCCAGTCGGCACTGCTCGTGGTCGGTGCCGTACCGGTCGCGTGTGCCGCCTTTGTCACCGACTACACGAGCTTGGTTATCGTGCGCTTTGTCATTGGGCTCGTGGGCTGCTCGTTTGTCGCCACGACGTATTGGACCTCGATCATGTTTTCCAAGGAAGTCGTCGGCAGTGCCAACGCCCTTGCGGCTGGCTGGGGCAACCTCGGTGCCGGTGTCACGTATTTGGTGACTCCGCTCGTTTTTGATTTGATTACGTACGGCGGTACTGGCGTCTCGACCGACCTCGGATGGCGCCTTACGCTCGTGGTCCCTGCGCTCTTCATGGTCACGATTGGCGTCTTGCTCTTCCAGTGCTCAGACGACTCGCCGCATGGCAACTTCGCCGACTTGCGGCATGCCAGCAAGGCACGACCGCTGCGTGCCGTGCCACACGACTCGGCGTCTGCCACGGCCATGACTGCGGCTAGTGGCACGGGTGACTCGACCGATACGAGTGTCAACAGTCCGTTGCTCCAGCCGGCGTCGGTCACCATGTCGTCAGCATTGTACGCCGCGGCCCAGCAGCCCGCGACCTGGATCTTGGCGTTCCAGTACGCGTGCTCGTTCGGCATTGAGCTTCAAGTCCACAACGTCCTGAGTCTCTACTACTACGAAGACTTTGCGCGCACGGACGGCTGCGTCGCGTCCGCAAGCGACCCGCATCGGTGTCGCTTGCTCTCCCAGACCAGCGCCAGTCTCATCTCGTCGCTCTTTGGGCTCATGTGCCTGTTTGCGCGGGCGCTCGGCGGCGTTGCGTCCGACTTGGCGAGCCGTGCGTTCGGTATGCGCGGTCGTCTCGTCGTGCAGTTCACGGCGTTTGCTGGCCAAGCCGCGTCGCTCTTTGTGTTTTCGCAAGTGCGGGTCGTGGCGTGGAGCGTCCCGGCCCTCGTGATCTTTGGGGTCTTTGTCCAGGCCTGTACTGGCACAACGTTTGCGATCGTGCCGTACGTTGCCCCGCGCGTGACCGGGGCCGCCACTGGCATTGTCGGTGCCGGCGGCAACATTGGCGCACTGTGCTGGGGCTTTCTGTTCAAGGCGGTTGGCGACCGTGCCCTGGCGTTCGAGTACCTCAGTGCGTTTGTTGCCGGTGCCGCGTTGCTGTGTGTGGTCACGCGCATCGACGGCGACGAACGACTCGGCGGGCAACGCACGCGGCGATCGCCTGCAGAGGAGGCAGGCGACGAGGACGTGGAAGCCGGCACGAGACGAGCGAGCTACGAGGCGCGAAGGCTGCCGCCGAGGCTGCAGTCGTGAAGGTATGAGGGACGTTGTGTAAAGAATATGAAACCGTTATTTAGCCGTGTGCACGACAACCTTGCTGGCACGAAAGACAGATACCCACACAAACCTCCCCTTCCTCTCGAGCACTCAGATGCTCCACACATACTGCGGGATGCGCAGCACGATTTGCGCCTCGTGGCTTCCGTCGGCCTCCTCCAGCAACGCAACAGGCTGCGTACGCTCGTCCTTCGTGGTCCCCTCGAGCACCACAAACACAAGTGCCACCGCTGTGTCAGGCGACCGTGCCACGGCGTCCCACTGACCGAGCGCCTGCAAGGCCGTGGCAATGGCATGCGCGGACACGGGACGTGTCAGTGACACCAGGATGTGAAACAGCACGACGCGCGCATCCGTGCGTCGGCGTCGGAACGTAAAAAAGCGGCCGAGCGCATACGGATTCTCATAGAACAACGCCGCGAGGCAGCGAGGCCGTGGGTCGTCCAACGGCGTGAGTTCTCCCTTGTCCGTGATCCGCACAATGTCGCATGCTGACGGTACGGCCATCTCGAGCCAACTGGGGAAGCAGCCTCCGAGCATGCGTGTCTTCAGTGTGCCGCCGGCGCGGAGCACACGACAGACACGGGCCTCGACCACGACGGCGACAATCGACTGGCCCGCCGCGTTGAATTGCGCCATCGCAGCGAGCCGTAGCTCGTTTCCTAACGTGATCGCGTCCGCGCGTTCGCCGAGGAGACGCTGAATCACCGTCGAGCCAACGCGCATGGTCGCATACTCGTACTCGACTGGCACCAAATGAAAGAGACTGTAGACGCACTCGGGCACGGTACGCTGCGTCACGACGGCACAAAGCTCGTCCAGAGTGAGACCCGCCACGGCGCTGTGCAGCGACGCGGCCGTGCGTTTCATATCGCCACCGACTGGCACAAAACACGCACGGGCGACGCCACCGAAGTAGGCAAAGCAGCAGTCCAGCAAGGCCGGTCGCGCGTCAGACTGAGTTGGTATGTGGTCGAGCCCAAGCGCTTCGACATGCGCATCGCCAATGGGCTCCAGCAGCTTGGCGTGGCCCAGCGCACACGCCGCGTCGCGGAGTTCGTCGAGCGTCCACACGGGCAGATAGACGCATCGGCACGTGCTGGTATTCTTGCCAAGCGTCTTTGTCCACCCTTCGTCCGGCAGCGTAAACGAGACCCAGCGCACGCCCTTGTGCGGAATCATGGACGGGAGGCCGTCCAACAGACACAGATCGTGGGGGTCGACAACATCGTCCTCGGCGTAGATCGCGTGCGTCGTGTCCATCACGCCCGTGGCTCTGCGGTACGTTTCTTCCACGACGGTACCGCCACGCACGACCACGACTTGCTTCACGTCCGACTTGGGCGTATACGAGACCATGGTGATGGTCGCATGCGGGTGCTCGCGACTGTAGCGCTCAAAAAAGTACGCCATCAGCACCGACTTGCCAATGCCTACAATAGAAGATACCACCACGAGGGATAAGAGACCGTACGTACTCCACCCATGCAAACGCCGTTCGCTGTCGTCGCGTACCTGGCGTGCCCGTGACCGTGACGCCGCGCTTGGTTGCCAGCATGTCCATAACGACGCGATAGTAGTCGGCAAAGCACGCGCGGACGTAATACTCAGTACCAGCAAACTCATTCTCCATCGGCACCAGCGTCGGGAACGCGCGCGCCGTGTAAGGTTCGATCGCCGTCGGCTCCACAGTCGAGAGAGCGGGCGGGTCGCATCGCGGACGCTTGGTAGGCGGAGACGCGATGGTCGTGCCGGTGTGGAGCGTGCTCATCGTTTGCTTCGATGCGAAATCGTCGAGTGAAAGCAAACGAGAAGACAGCGCCCTGACCTTCCTTCCGCCAGAGAATTCCTGGAGACGACCATGGGTGCCAACACGTGGCCGTTGGGAGGGATGGCTTGCGGAGCGCGATTGTGGGACGAGACCACTCGCTTCTCTTGGAGACGTTGATGCCGATTGACAGCAGCGCCTGTTCTCTCCTTGGGTGCACGCAGTAGTACTAATGAGACCATGGCAAACAAAAGTATCAAATCGTGTTTTTGAGGTTTTTCGTAAAACGGGTTTGAAGTTTTTGACCATAGTTTGTAGAAAAACCTACTTTTCTGGGAAGGGGCGTTTGAAGTTTCAGGGTTCCATACAGCTGCTGTTATGGAAATCATGAAACAAATCAAATTTGAGGTGTTTCAAGAGGAAAAACACCAGTTTACAGG
>JAADXQ010000065.1:0-43115 GCA_023337915.1 Pythium angustatum | reverse complement strand
CGCTACGCTAGAGCGCTCCCTAATCGCAACCTCCGCTTCGCTACGGTGGCTCCGGAATAGATAGATCCTCCTTGTTTAGTGCATGTATTCCGCGCTACGCGCCGCGCCCCCGACCTCCGCTACGCTGCGGTGGGGCTCCGCTCTCTAAGCGCTCATTTGCGCCTTCCACTTGCAAGTGGTTGTGTCTCTCCACTTAGAATCGTTAAAACCTCGAAACTCCACTTACATAACTTAATTCCTCATGCTGCGGCAAAACCACTTGGCGGCGCGAACGACAGCCGGCGGAGCGAGCGAGGGCTGGGGCCCCGGGTCTGAGGTACAAGACAATGGCCAAATTTGACCTATCGGACAAGAGATACTGGTATTATACCAGACACCAATGGCCGCCACGCGGTGTGGGAAAATCCAGGCGATGCTGTGGAAAAAGATCGATTTGCCTCGTCGCGTCGGAAAAATCCCACCCAACATTTTTGCAATGGTCTATTTTTCTTGAGTATGCAGCGGCCTACGTGATGAGTGTGGTGATTGTGACAGCGACGTCACCTCGGTCGCACTACGCGCCTCAAGGTTTAGTTCTTGAGTCGGGCTGTCGGACCGGCAGCCGGTTGGTGGTCTCATCGTTGAATCGTTCGCTCGGTCCATCGGGTGGCATACAAAATCTGTGACATGCTACGGAAAATGTAGCCATGTCGTGCATGATGAATCCAGACAAGCGACCTTTCGCCATTTTGAAACGGTCTGATATAGCTGGTGTGTCGACCGTCTCGTGGATCGGCCTGATCCAGAATCCAGGATCCAGATCATGCGCACGGAAGAAGATACTTCGAAGAATCCAGCTTCTGGTCGTGCTCCCCCCTCCCCCCCGTACTAATACCGTTGGCTTCAGGTATTACCGTACCGTCGCCCGACAGCCGATTGCATTGCACCGCGTGCGAGAACCGGCAGGCCGTACGGCGAATTTTCATGAAGTCGACGATTTGGAACAGCGCAGTCTCGGCGTGAAAGTGGCCGACCACACAGCCAGCGAGGGCGAGGGGCAGTGATCACGACGAAGCTCTTCATGGCCTTTCAATGTGAATACCGGTACCGGTAGTAAAAGGGTCGAGGTCATCGACGGCCGCCTTCGCCGCGCACTGTGGCAGGAGTACTTATGGCTACGTCTAGCACTGGAAGGCTCTCATAGCGTTCCGCATATCCATGAATTCGTCACATTTGGTAGACCCTGGGTGATGCTACAGTGTGCCGTTACTACATAATAGTACCAACCACCTTGTTGCCACAGAGCAAATCGAGTGGGAACGGATGGAGCCTCTCCCGATAGAAGAAAAGAGAGAGAACGTCAACCAGATGCGCGATAGCAACGAGCGAAGCTGCTCTCGTTCCAGAAGCGTACATTGTCTCAGGGTCCACCACTCAGGGTGGACCCTAACGACTGCCGGTGGTGCCGGGTGTCAGGCGTGGAGGGCTGAGCCGAGCATGCTCTCGGGACGCTCCAGGTCAAGCCCGTTGCTGGAAGCTACTACGTGTGACCACGCTATTTGCGTCCGTCCTGTCGGTCGCGCGTACAGCGTCTTGACGCGATCGCTGGGATTCTCGAGTTGCGTGAGCCAAGCGTATCCATTTAGAAACGTAAGCAACTTTTGCGTCAAGTCCAATAGGTACGTACTGGGATGTTCAACCGCACCTACTGGGCTCACCTTGCTGAGGGTCTCAGAAACCACAACGACGCGATCGCTCCCCATGCTGCGCGCAGTCGTTCGCTTCGCACGCGACGTCGCGCAGCTCCCAAGCTTCCCACGAGAGACGCCCAAGCATGTACACGCGACAGGCGCGGCCACGACCGCCATCGATGTCGACGAAGATGACGACGAGCTGGTCAGCTCTGTACTCAAAATCGTCTCGACCGATGGCGTCCCAGGCGAAGCGCTGCCGCGTTCCGAGACCACGTGGCTCGCCCTGGCCCCGTTTGAAGACATGGGCAGCAAGACACTGAGTACGGAAACCAAAACCGAGCGCGTGCGCGTGCGACGCGCGTTCGTCGAGCTCCTGGTCCGGCTCGCCGAGAGCGGGCGCTTCCGATGGGACGCCGCGACCATGCACTGTGGCGAGATGGTCGGCCCAGAGCGGTCGTCGACGACCAGCAACGCGTTCTGGATTGATCTGCTGCGTGCGCTCTGGCCCGCGGCCGCACGTGACGCTGAACATCCGCTCGAGCGTCATTTGATTGCGCTGAGCCAGGCGCGACGACCGCGGTTCCTACTGTGTCTCGATCAGGACGTCGCCAAGGTCGACGTCTTCACGCCACTGGAACAGTTCTTGCTGTCGCTCGACGACGACAGCGACAACAATGAGGATGCTGAGCCCGTGTTGTTTGGACCGACCATTGTCGACGGATTGCCGGACGATGACGACACATGGGACGCAGGTGTCGACGTCGAAGTTGGGCTCAGCTTTACACGGGGACGCTTCTCGCAGGCCGCCATGACGCAGCTGTTGGACGTGATCGGGCGTGTCCACGCGAATCGAGACGGTGCCGGCGCTCGCTTCCGCGTCACGACGCTTCGCTTTGGCCGCGCGTGCAGCTTCCAAGCCAAAGCCCTCGAGCTGCTAGGCCAGCACCGACGGCAGGCGCCCAACGGAGTTCACAGTATACGGCTTGGCAACCTACGCGACGTGCGTGTACCGATCAAGCGCGTGTTCTTTACGGATCTACTTCGTGGCCACGCGATCCTCAAGCGGCTGTCGGCTTCGAGCACGGACGCTTTTGTCTCACTCGCAGCCGCTGTGCGCAGTGGCGGGGCCGCACACCTGCAAGAGCTCGACGTGCGGTTTGTTCCGACGCTGGAAAACGCCGCGTGGCTCGCGTTTGCGTTGTTCCATGCTGACTCACGATCGAGCGTCTCGTCGCTGTGCTTGCGCGTACCGGCGGCCACAACCAACGGCGATGCGTCGCTGCTCTCGCTCGAGTGGCTCGCAACGTTTACGCGCGTGCTACAAAGCGTACGGGCAGAGCGAGACCTCGCGCACATGGAAGGCGGCACCGGATTACCACAAGGCCAACTGCTGTCACGCACGTTCGTGCGCTTGCAGCCAGACGTCGTGGTGAAGACGGGTCCGTCCAAAGGATCCAAGACACTGTGTAACCTCGGCGACACGACCCATCAAGAGTTTGAACTGCTGGTGCGATACAACAGCGCCTTGGCGGTTGTCGTGCCAGGCGTCGGGATCGGGTGGGCGCCCTCGATGGCCATTGTCTCGGAACGCGTGACGCCGTCGCGTCTATCGAACGAACATGGTGGCGCGTGGATCCCGATCAACCAGCAGATCACGTCGTTCACCTGGGACGCCTGTATGCCGCGTGGCATGGGGTATCACCATCTGCAAGTCCTACTCGAGGTGCTGGCGATCATCGGCGGGCCGTTGCGACGCCTCCACTTGCCGGCATTGCCGTTGGGAAGCGAGCACCTCGCGCAGATTCTTCTCTATTGCCCGAATCTCACGGAGCTCAACATCAGCGGTCACCAGCTCGAAGACATTGCGCCGCTCGCAGAGGCCTACGAAACGGGTCAGTGCAAGATCGCGTCGCTGAGTATCGCACGCGCAACGTACAAGCCCCTCGGCGAAGGCCACCTCATCGATACCATGGCCACTATTCTCGAAGGCAATGGTCGGCACGTGCTTCGCCAACTCGTCGTACACGCACTCCCGCCGAGATTGGCCTTCCCGGCCCTCAGCTTTGTGTGGGAGAAACTCGTTGTGCCGTTGGTCAAGGCAGTGAGCGCGTGCCCGCATCTCGAGTATCTCCATTTGCCGGGGCTGAATCTCTTTGCGAACGGCGCGCCGCAGCGGCTACCAGTCGACTTCTCGGCTCAGCCGCTGAGTTTCTCGCCCATGCCGCTGCGATCCAAGCTGGCTCTACTCAGCGTGATCTCACGTTACGGCCACGAGCGAAGCTTGGGTCGGCTGGACGCGAGTGTGTTAGGCGTGATCTTCCGCTTCAGCTACAACAGCGTTGCGCGGCGCGTGCTCAAGGACGCGCCGATTGGGATTCACGACGGCTGTCATTGTGGACGCTGCCCGGTCTAACACCGGTCGTGAGACTCTCGGGTGGGAGCGGTACGTGCTGTGGAGAGACCTGTGGGAATGGCCGTCAAGAGATCGCTGTTGAAACTGCACAGACGAGACGAAGGCGACAGCATCAGGTAAACAGAGGAATTTGAATTGCCTCGGTACTGGCTTCATCTACAGAGTCCATACGAGCTTCCACAAGCCGCAGTGAGCGACGGAACGGTCCTGTGGAGCGCAATCTAATGACTCATTCTGTGATGCGTCATTGTCCGGAGGTGGCCATTGGGTACACGGTTCAAGTATCAACCCATGTGTGCACGTCCGTCCAACTTCCCATCGAAGACTCATTTTCCCATTGTCCAATGCGTGCCACAACGGCCATCAATCGATCTACTAAAGCAACGTGCGAAGCTGTTGAACGCTACGCGCGCGAGGTCGCGCAGCTCCCGCCGTTTCCAGTCGAGCTGCCGCCGTTCGGCTTTGTCGCTCCGAACGAGAGTGAGGTCGAGATACCGACAAGTGTGCTGAAAGCGATGACGACCGAGAGCGTTCCCGGCGAGGTCCTCCCGCGTGCGGACGATACGTGGCTTGCGATGCTGCCGTTCGACGATCTCACCAAGAAAATGCCGGATGTCATCAAGCAAGACCTGATCCAGAAGCGACACGCTCTGCTGAAGATTCTTGCAATGCTGGCGACTAGTTCGTCTCCGTTTCGACTCGACACGTGCTCGATGAGCTGTGGCGAGTCGGTCGGTCCAGCCAGCACGACCAATACCTTCTGGATCGACCTGCTGCGTGCGCTGTGTCCGGTGGCGTCACACGACAACACCCAGGAGCTCACACGCTGGCTGATCGCCGTGTCCCACCAACGAGCACTACGGTTCATGGTGTGTGTCACGCAGCACGTCACATCCGGAGTCGTGCTGGACTGGCTGGAGCAATTGCTGGTCCCATTGACCGCCGACAACTCGCTCGAGGATGTGGACGACGTGCTCGCAGCGTGCGGCCTCGCGAGTAGCCGTCGTGCGACCCGCCTGCCCGTTGAAATCGGCTTGAGTTTCTCCAAGGGCAAGATTTCGCACTCGTTCCTGAGCAAGCTCCTGGACGTCGTGGAACGCACTTCGGAGGGTCGTGACCACGACGGAGGGATTAACTTTCAATTGACAACGCTTCGGTTTGGCAAGGGCTGTGTCTTTCAGGCCAAAGCATTGGAGCTCCTCGGTCAGCGTGAGCCAACGCCTTCTCTACACCACATTCGACTGGGCGAGTTGTCGAACATCAAGCCTGCATCGATCAGCGTTGGCCTCGGGGGCTTGTTGCGTCAGCGGCGAGGCGTTCGTCGCCTCACACTGACAGCAAGCGACACTTTCAAGGCCGTGGCATCAACGCTTCGCAATGGCGACTCGTGTCTCGAGGAACTGGACGTTGTGTACGACCCATCGCTCGAAAACGCAGCGTGGCTCGCGTTCGCGCTCTTCCACATCGACGCCAAGTCCCGCGTCGCGTCGCTTCGACTCCGGATGCATCAAGAGTATCACGAACCCTCGCGTACGCTAACAAGCGCTTGGCTCACAGCTTTCAAGTGGGCGCTACAAAGCACAACGGCCGATCACGATCTCGCCTGTACGGAAGGCGGGAGCAGCAATCTCGACAAAGCGAGCGAGCGAGCACGGCGGTTCGTCGTGGTCGAAGCGGGAACACCGGTGAAGGCAGAACCCTACGCGAGTGCGAGGCTTCTGTGTCGAGTCGACGACGACTCGAGGAGATTGGAAGCCATCGCGACGGTCGGTACGTCGATTGCAGTGATCGTGCCGGGCGTCGGTGTCGGATGGGTCTCGACTGCGAGTGTCGCATCGGAGACCGTTGTCTCTAGTCGACTCTGTCACGATACTGGTCTTGTTCAGACCAACCGACGAGTCACGACACTTGTGTGGGACGGCGTCCGCGTGCACATGAGCACACTGCTGGAGCTCCTGGAGATCGTGGGGGAGCCGCTCGAGCGGCTCCACTTACCGGCCATGAACATCACGACCGAGCAGCTCGCGCGCATTCTCGTCGCCTGTCCAAACTTGACTGATTTGAATGTCAGTGGGCACACCATGGTCTCGATTGCACCGCTCGTGGATGCCTACGCAAGCGGCCGCTGCAAGATCGAGACACTGAGCATCGCTCAGTCCGGCACGTGGATTCGGGAAGACAGGACGCCCCGCGAGATGACCTTGATTCTGCAAAGCCCCGGCGGTCGCAAGCTCCGGCGACTCGCGCTTCACTCTGTTCAACTCTACTTTGCGCCACCTGCAAGCACTGAAGCTCATCGAGCATCGACCATCAGGCTCTTTCGCACGCTCGCGACTAGCCAAGCGCTCGAGTTCGTGCAGCTCCCGGGCTCGGCGCACTGGAAAGCTGCATATCATGGTGGGATGCGGAGCGGAAACGACCCTGGCGTACTCGATGAGGATCCCACAGTCCAATTTTCGGGCGACTGGGCGACCCATCCGTCCTGCTTGGCGCCACTGCCGATGGCCAGCAAACTCGCATTCCTCAGCTGCCTGTCGCTCCAATGCGAGGACAGTGCGCTTGGTCGCTTCGACGCGTGCGTGCTGGGCGTCATCTTCCGCTTGAGCGGGAACGCGATCGCGCGACGCGTGATCTTGGATGCTCCGCTGGCGTTTGGGCGGTGACCGCGTGCTATAATAAGAATCGAAAAGGATCGCAGAGGAACTTGGAGTCGTAGCGAGGCCATCCACGTCGGTTTCTGCCGGGAGCCCATGCGTGTATGTCCAGGAACTTCAGTGGCAGCGGTGCAGACGGGGGCTCATCTGGAGCGCAATCGAATGACTCATCCCGTAATGCATCATTCGATGGCGTAGGTTACGTTTGGGTACATTTTTCAGACCTCATAGTCTCCAGTAGTTACACTGCCCCACGCGTCACTTGTCGATTCTCCCATGCGTGCCCCAAACGTCGTGGATCGATCGACCAGCGCCGCGTGCAACGCCGTCGAACGCTACGCGCGCGACGTCGCACGGCTGCCGGCGTTTCCGGTCGAGTCCCCGTCATTTGGCCACGTCGCTCCGAATGAGACGGACGTCGAGATACCGGACCCGGTGCTGAAAGCGACGACGACCGAGAGCGTTCCTGGCGAAGTACTGCCGCGTGGCGACGACGTGTGGCTGGCATTGCTGCCATTTGATGATCTCACAAAGGCAGATGCCGACGCCACTACGCACGACGTGATCCAGAAGCGACGTGCGCTGCTGGCGATGCTGGCGACACTGGCGACCAGTTCGTCGTCGCCGTTCCGACTGGATCCGTTGTCGACGAGCTGTGGCGAGTCGGTCGGTCCACCCAGCACGACCAACACGTTCTGGATCGATGTGCTGCGCTCATTGTGCGCCGTCGACGCGTCGACACACACCAATGCCATTGGGATTCCCCAGGAGCTCCCACGCTGGCTGATCACTGCGTCCCACGAGCGAGCCCTGCGGTTCATGGTCTGTATTAACCAGGACGTGGCGTCCGGAGTCGTGCACGAGTGGATCGAGCAATTGCTGGTCCCGTTGACCGCCGCTGGCACACTCAAGGATGTGGACGACGTGCTCGCAGCGTGCGGCCTCGCGAGTGGTCGTCGTGCGATACGCCTTGTTGAAATCGGCTTGAGCTTCTCCAAGGGGACGATTTCGCACTCGTTCCTGAGCAAGCTCCTGGACGTCGTGGACCGCACTTGTGAGCGTCGTGACCACGACGGAGGGGTCGCGTTTCAAGTGACAACGCTTCGGTTTGGCAAGGGCTGTGTCTTCCAGGCCAAAGCATTGGAGCTACTCGGCCAGCGTGCGTCCGTGCCTTCGCTACACCACATTCGACTGGGCGAGTTATCGACCATCAAGCCCGCATCGATCAGCGTGGGCCTCGGGGGCTTGTTGCGTCAGCAGCGTGGCGTTCGTCGTCTCACGCTGACAGCAAGCGATGGGTTTAAGGCCGTGGCATCGACGCTTCGCAATGGCGACTCGTGTCTCAAGGAATTGGACGCTGTGTACGAGCCAACGCTCGAAAACGCGGCGTGGCTCGCGTTTGCGCTCTTCCACATCGACGCCAAGTCCCGCGTGGCGTCGCTTCGACTTCGCTTACCGCGCATGCACAACCAGCCCACGGGTACGCTATCAAGCGCGTGGCTCGCAGCCTTCCAGCGGGCGCTATGCAGCACGACGGCCGATCATGATCTCGCCTGTACGGAAGGTGGCAATGGCAGTCATGAGGAGGCGAGCGAGCAAGCACGGCGGTTCGTCGTGGTCGAAGCGGGAACACCGGTGAAGGCTGAACCCTATGCGAGTGCGAAGCTTCTGTGTCGAGTCGACGACGCCACGAGGAGATTGGAAGCCATTGCGACGGTCGGTACGTCGATTGCAGTGATCGTGCCGGGCCTCGGTGTCGGATGGGTCTCGACTGCGAGTGTCATATCAGAGACTCTCGTCTCCAGTCAGATCAGCCGCGAGACTGGTACCGTTCAAACCAACCGACGCGTCACGACACTGATATGGGACGGCGCCCCGTATCGCCCCGAGTTGGAGACGCATGTGACCACGTTACTGGAGCTCCTGGAGATCGTGGGGGAGCCGCTCGAGCGGCTCCACTTGCCGGCCATGAGCATCACGACCGAGCAGCTCGCACGCATTCTCACAGCCTGCCCGAACCTGACTGATTTGAATGTCAGTGGCCACACCATGGTCTCGATCGCACCGCTCGTGGACGCCTACGCAAGCGGCCGCTGCAGGATCGAGACACTGAGCATCGCCCGTTCCGGAGCGTGGACGCAGGAAGACAGTACGCCACAAGAGATGGCTACGATCCTGCAGAGCCCCGGCGGTCGCACGTTACGGCAGCTTGCGATCCACTCTGTCCCGCTCTACTTTGTGCCACCTGCGAGCCTGGCGGCGCATCGAGAATCGACACGTGCCCTTTTTCACGCACTCACTACCAGCCATACGCTCGAGTTTGTGCAGCTCCCGGGCTCGGCGCAGTGGACGGCTACGCAGCCTGGCGCACTGCCAAGCGCAGACGACCACCACGTCCTCGACGAAGATCCTGCGGCGCAGCTCTCGGTCGGCTGGTCGACCCATCCGTGCTGTTTTGCGCCACTGCCGATGGCCCACAAACTCGCGTTCCTCAGCTGCCTGCCGCACCAAGGCGCGGACAGTGCACTTGGTCGGTTCGACGCGTGCGTACTTGCCGTGATCTTTCGCTTGAGCGGACACGCGATCGCGCGACGCGTGATCTTGGATGCACCACTGGTGTTTGGGCGGTGATCGAACTGACTTCATAGTGGTCGGCGGTGCGGTACACACGCACAGCCGTGGCAACAGCAATCGGAGATTGCATGCCACGTTCAAAGGACTTGATCGTTGCCATGGTTCGATGCTCAACAGAACCGTCGACGATTGCCAAGCTCCGGCAAAGTGGACGGGAAAAGCCAACAGTCTTCAACGTTCCCGCTACGCCTTTCTCGCCCGCGGCTGCGGCTACGTTGCGCAGCGTACGGTACTGTAACGTTGGTTCGAGGAATGTACGAGACAATTCAGACTTGCTTTCCGTATGAAGTGTGTTCGTACAGCGCAGCTTCCCTAGTGTCCGCTCTTGCGATCGGCGTCGCTTAGGAGGGTTACAACCTGAGAATCCTCAGTACAGTACTGTATAATACAGTGTATTTGCGCAGACTCTGGGTTTACGGAAAGTGCATCAGCGGCTCGCTGCACGTTCCATGTCCCACGGTTGCGACTTGTTGAAGGCTGCATCCGAGCAGATCAGGAATGACTGAGACGCGAAAATCAGAGCTGTGGATGCCACAGGATGGTTCACGGACTGGGTGACTGAGTACTGTACTGTACAGCGGTGTAGAGCCTCTTCTGCAGGATGTTCCGGGTCGCCACCTACGGCGTCGTGTGGAATGCTCCCGGACACTGTGACAGCCGGACCCCACTGGGAAAGGGCAGTAGATGAGGATGTCTGGACCGCACGCACACGGTCCCGTCTTGCGGGCGACGGACACGACCAGACGACGGATTCGCCTGCAAGTGCGAGTCCCGTTAGAGTGTTGATGGTGTGAACGAAGATCTGTCGCTCCAGCCTCGAGGCATGGCCCAAATAGGTCCAACGTGGGCTGCCGATCACCAGCCGCCACAGCGCGGGAGCCGGGGGCAACTCGATCGCGGGAACGACACGCAACCACGCGGGATGGCTCTCGGTCTCTTTGTCTCATTCGGCAATTTCCTCCGCACAAACTCCAAGCCCCCGCTCTCCCACTCCAATCCAACCCCGAGCCACGCCGTCCAAAGACCATGAAGACCTTCGCTGTGATCCTTGCTATCGTTGTGCTGGCCGTTGCCGGTAAGGTCCACGCCGAGACGCCGGTCGCGGTGGCGACCGCCGTCGAGGAACGCGCCCAAGTGAACCAGACGGAGAAGTGGGACTGCGAACGCATGTGGTTCCATCCGAGCTGCGACCGGTCGTAGGCCGCCACCGGCGGAGGCTACCGACGTTCCGCGACCACGGCTCCAGACGCCACGGCCAATCACTCGCCCGATACGGGGAGCTGTGCTCCAGTGTCACGGGCGATGTTCGAATCTTAGGGAGCTCCAAAACGTAAAGGCCAACGACTGTCTGTGAATGTACCGGTACTTTTGCGTTGCACTTGGCTTTGGTGGACGGATATGCTCGTTGCAAGTGGGAGGGCCCAGCAGTGTCGTTGACCGAATGCCACGCCAGGAGACAAGTTCGTGGCCAAAGAGAATGCAAGTCAAGTGAGCTCGTATTGATATCATTGGCGATGGATTGCGTTGTTGAGCTTTCTGAGACTCCCAACAAAGTGAGCCCACCACGTGCGACTACGCATACGTTGACGTTTCTTAAATAGGTACGTCGAAGTAGGTTCCGCTCATCGATCGAATACGAGCGGTGCGTCGAGGAGCACACGCCTTGCGATGCGGTGGCCGCTCAAGCAAAAGATAACTGCGAGCACCGACGTATCGCATCGACCCAGCGCGCTATTATCGTCTAGTCGCTGGACACAACTGAGGAACGCAAGCTTGCTGGTTATCGACAGCGGCGCGGTGCAGAATGGCTGCGTCGACACGTCGACCGAGACGTGGAGTGTCGCGTCCTCGTCGAGCTCACCACGGACGGTACGCTGTCCCATGGCCCCGGTCTCCCAGTAGGCCGAGCCCGAGAGCTGCACAAACGCGAGCGCGGTGGTCGTGCCGATTAACTCAAGAAACCTCAGCGTCGCTTCGTTGTGGGGCGCCGTGCTCGGTGCCGACGCAAAGTAGAACGGTACCAAGTGGACAGCGAGCCGTCGTAGCGTGTGACGGCCTGGTCCCTGTAGGATTGTGGTCATTTCTTCTGGGATGCTGTAGTGGCGAATGAACCTACCAGTGCGCACGACGCTCAGTGTCTCAATCTTGCAGACGCCGCTTGCGTACGCAGTCACAAGCGGCGCGACTGAGATCATCGCGTGGCCGCTGACATTCAAGTCGGTCAGGTTTGGACACGCCGTCACGATGCGTGCGAGCTGCTCGGTCGTAATGGCCAGGGCGGGCAAGCGGAGCCGCTCGTGTGGGGCGCCGATGATCTCGACCAGCGCTACGAGCGTCTCTGTCTGGATACGATGGGACTCATTGGGATCCGGAACGATTGTACCGTCGCAGACCAACGACGTGATTCGTTGATTCGTATGAAGCTCACGCGATTCGTATAAAACCCGACTGGCAACCAGCGTCTCCGATATAACGCTCGCAGGGGACCCATCCAACGCTGAGACCCGGCACAATCACAGCGGTTGAGTTGCCTACCACCACAATCAGTTCCATGGGTGCGGCGTTGCTGTCGGTCCGGCACAGCAGCTTGGCGCTTGTGTTCGGCTCCATCTTCACCGCTGTTCCCGCCTGAATGGATACGAAGCGGCGCGAGCGGTCCTGCTCTTCCTCGTGGATATCCCTATCGCCTTCCACGCCTGCGAGGTCGTAATCGGCCGTAGTGCTTCGAAGCGCTCGCTTGAATGTTGCCAGCCATTCGTCTCTCAGCATGCCAATCGTGTCGTGACCGCGTGGCATGCGCAGTCGAAGCGACGTCACGCGGGACTTGGAGTCCACGTGGAACAGCGCACACGCGAGCCACGCGGCATTCTCGATCGTCGGCTCGATCACCACATCCAGCACCCCGAGACACGAATCGCCATTGCGAAGAGCGGCTGCCAACGGCTTCAAACCATCACAGGATGCCATCGTGAGATGCCGTAGTCCTCGTTGTGGGCTTAGCAGACCGATCAAGCCAACGCGGAGCGAGGCAGCTTTGAGGCCGGTGAGATTGCCCAGGCGGATCTGCCGTATCGACCAAGGCGACGTGCGCTGGCCGAGCAGCTCCATGGCCTTGGCTTGGAACGTGCTGTTGCGTCCAAACCGAAGCGATGTCACTCGAAATTAAAGTCCTTCTCTCATGGGAATGAGAAATGCGGTCCACGACGTCGAGCAATTGCACCAACTTCAACTGGCCGATGCGTCCCACGACGCTTCCTCACCATACCGCACGCTACAAGCACTTTACCAATATTGATTGTCGACTCGGCGTGGGTCTGCGGCGCCAGCAACTGCTCCAAGAGGCTCGGGAAGTCGGCGTCCGGCACGTCCTGGCCAACGCACACCATGAACCGTATTGAGTAGGACATGGCAATCAGACAGCGTGTGAGCTCCTGTCGGTTGTCGTGTGTCGACACGGGACACAGCGCACGCAGCAAGTCAATCCAGAACGTGTTGGTCGCGCTGACTGGCTCCACAGACTCACAACAGCTCATCGACATAGCATCGAGTCGAAACGGTGACGACGAACTGGTCGCGAGTGCAGCAAGAATCTTGTCGCTTCTGGATCAGATCTTGCTTGGTGACATCCGCTATCTTCTTGGTGAGGTCGTCGAACGGCGACCACGCCAGCCACACGTTGTCCCCACGCGGCAGAACGTCACCGGGCACGCTCGCGGTTGTGATCGGCCGGAGCACATTGTCGAGGGCGTCGAGCCACTGGAGCCGCGGCTCGATCGGCAAGGGCGGCAGTTGCGCGACGTGCTGCGCATATCCAACGACCGCATCAACAGCGTTTTTCGTTGTGGCGGCATCGTGACCCGGCATGTCCACGGCGCGTGGCAACGATGGCGAAGGGAAGGTCGCTCGGTCTCGGATGCGGTGCTGCCGAATGGTTTCGGGCTGGCTGAGTCTGAAGGGACTCAGCCTCAGATATCAGTGTCGTCCTAATATAGGGTGCATGAGAACATGGGAAGTCACTAGGGCGGGGTAAGAACGAAATGTCACTCTGAACAGGGTCGACAAACTGGAACTGAGAGCGAATGACCATGGCGGATGTGTACCACGAACGCCAGGAGCTGCTGCGCTGCGGCATCCACGCGCTCAACAATGTCTTACAAGGCACGTCTATCTACATCAACTGGTCTATGGCTGTTTAGTCCTGATGAGTCGTGAAAATCTGACAATGGACGGGTCGCTGTCGTCTTCTTATTCTGCAGCGCGCGTCTTTGACCAGCAGCAGCTCGATGCGGCGTGTCTCCAGCTCGCGCAGAACGCCGCCGACCCGTACGCGACGACTGAAGCAGCAGCAGGGGCTTCGTCGTCCCATTCACTTCGCGCGTGGCTGTGGAATCCGCATCGATCGGCGCTGGGGCTCGGCAACTACGACGTCAACGCACTGATGCTCGTGCTGCAAAACCACGGTACGGTGTTTCGTCCGCTTCTGTCTATGTTGCGTTTACACTACTTACGAGCTATAATATATGTAGGCTACGAGCTCCAGTGGATGGACAAGCGAAAGACGATTACAAGTGAGACCGTGGATTTCGACACGGTCGAAGGCGTGCTCTGTAATGTTGTGACGCTCGGTGGGCTCTGGAGTCGGCTCGGGATGGAGCAGCGCCATTGGTTCGCCATTAAGAAGGTACGCGTCTATCACGCTGGAGCTACTGCTACTTGTATAGGACAGATCTTACTGAATGATTGTTTTGCTGCTGCATTAGATCGATGGACTCTGCTTCAATCTCGATTCGAAACTGCGCACACCAGCGGCGTTCGCGGGCGACGACGAATGCCGTTTGTTTTTACAGGAGCTCGTCGACACGGGCGAGTGTGAGCTCTTTCTCGTCAAGAAAGTCGTCTCCGAGATCCGGTGAGCAGTCCTATGCGCAATGAATGAGGTATATTGAGGTGGAATATGAAGGAGAGGGTGTGCGCCTCGAAACGTGAGCGTCTCTTGAGTGCCTGTAGCTGTTCAGTTCTTGGTGATGGGCTTGGACTTCTGGTAGATGGGCGGAGCCGTGTTCGGGGTGTGGGCGTCGTGGCTCGCAGTGCGATCGCGTGCGCTGACGTCGCGTGATGGCTGGAAGACCTTGAAGGCATTCTTCTTGGCCGGGCCGTCGATGAACGCGAAGAGCTCATCGCTCATGTAGTACTTGTCAGTGCCCTTGTTGACATTGCAGTCCTCGCAGAAGCAAAGCAAGATCGTGTCGATGCCCGTGCCGTAGACGTCGAGAAAGAACGACGCCGTCGCGTAGCCCAACAGGCCGGTGATCTGTGAGAGAAGGAGACAAAGGCGTGAGTGGAAAAGGATCGTCTAGCCAGCAAGAGACGATGAGGTTACTCACCAGCATCGGGAAAATGGGCGAGTCGACTTGTTCGAGGTCGCCGAGGAAGAACGTCGGCACGTGCGCAGGTGGGTGGCGGATGAAAAGGAACATGAAGAACATGGAGAAGGCCGCAATAAAGAGCTTGCCCAGCACCATGAGGAAGCGCGTGATGATGCTCACGGTCGCGACGCGCGCCGCGTTGTTGAAGAGCAGCAAGAACGAGTCTTTCATCGCAGGACAAAAGCTCGAGCCTTTCATCGCCACGATGATGAACGCGTTCGCGTTCAGGAACTTAAGCACAGCCTCAAAGCACCACATGCAGCACCTGAGGCAGAGCATCACGACTTTGACCGCACGGTTGCCCTGCTGCGCAGTCTTCATGCGCTGGTCGATGTACTCGAGACCGAGTCGGACCATCTGCACGACCGCGATAATCAAACTGCCGAACGCCATCGAACCCAGATGGTACCGCATCGTGCGCCACATTGAGCGCCCTACGACAAACGTCTTGATCTCGCGCTTGTCCAGGGTCCAGTAGTACTCGCAGAAGCACCCGGCCAGCGTCGTGTACGCGACTGCTTGGATGAACTGGTTTGTCCACAGCAGCCCGAACAAGTGGTAGATCAAGAGGTAGTTGGTCACGTCGTCGTTCTCGAGCTCGACCGAGATCGCCGACGCAGCTGCGTCCTTGCCCACGACGCTCGCAGCGGCGTTCTTGACGTCCTTGATCGACACGTTCGCCGACGTCATGATGTACGCGGCCGCAACGATCCAGTACGCGACGAGTCCCATGGCAAAGATCGTTGGGACGATCGGGTAGAACACGAGCGACGGCATGGACTGGAGCGCCTTGGAGGCCTCACGGATGATGCCGATGGCAATGCGAATGCGCGAGCACATGAAAATGAGCACGAGGAAGAGCGCAACGTCGACGCCGATCATGACGTAGCACGCAATCGCCCAGTAGTGCACTTGGTTCTGGGCGACTTGCCACCCGCTGCCGTTGATGTAGTTGGTCGTGTTGATCATGACGTTGTTGACCGAGCCCGTGATCTTGGCCGACGTGATGCCCATGCTGCTCATTGCGCCGTTGATCTTGGCGGCCGTGAGCAGGTCGCCTTCGTACGCACAGAAGAGCGTGATCACGAGCTGCATCACAATGACCATCAAGATCACGAGCCACACGAACACACCCGCGCAGTAGCGCAGCATGAGGAGCCACACAAAACCCAAGACGATCGCAAAGAGACCGCCGCACACGAGGATCGGCAGTGCCGCCTTCTGAACGTCGCCGATCCAGCGCGCGACCATGAACCAGCGCCGACTGAGCTCGTCCGTGAGCGGGTCCGAGCGCGAGCTCGAGATCTGCTTCTCTTCGCGAGCGACCTCGACGCTCGTGCAGTTGGGACGCACGTCAAGAATCATGTCCTTGCAGTCCTTGGTGCCGCAGTCGACCAGCGGGTTCAGCGTCTCATCGTCACCACAAGTCTGCTTCGCTGTTGGGTCCGCTTGGAACCACGCGAGCTCATCAGCCGAGCAGTCGTCGGCGCAACGCGCGAGGCGATTAACCTGGATCGTGCTCAATTCCATGCAGCGCATCAGCACCTCGGTCGTGTTGAGCATGAGTCGCCACGGGGAGCCGGCCGTCTCGTCTTCGACGTTGACGCCGGCCGACGTCGAGATCGTGTTGATCGGATCGATAGTCTTCGTGTAGTCTTTGTACGCGTGGGCAAACTGCGGGTTCACCGAATCGTTGGTCATGGGGCACTTGGGCACACAGACACCGTAGAATTTGCGCAGCGTCGCCGGCGTCATCAGCGACGAGACGTCCTTGGTGTTGCTACCAAAGAGCGCGACGAGATCCTCCGACAACCGCGGGTACAGCAAGTAGGGATACTCGGTCAGATCATAGGATGGCACACCGTCTTTCGCATCCGATTTGAGTCCACACGTGCGGCCCATCCAATCCGTGCCGTAGACCAAGCGCTTGGGCTCTCCATGCGCATACCCGACGGCCGCAATGATGATCATGCCAACCCAGAAGAGCACAAACACCAGCGAACAGAGCAAGTCTGTGCACTTTCGGTTCTTCGGCTTGAACGGGTTGGATCCTTCCGCTGGATCGGCCTGATTCTATAGACATGTGATCAGTCAGCCTCGTCGTCTCCGCACCACCGTCGACGGATGTCCAATCGTACCTGGTCCGCATCGGCGCGCTTGCAGCAAACGTTCCCCATGGTTTCGAGGCGAGCGCCTTGTTCTGCTACCAGCAGAATGTGGGACTGCTGCCTTCAACTCAGGAGCTCACTCCACGATGATGCACACACCACACCCGCACGCACGTAGCAGCAGCGACCGTAGAGAACGAGAGTAACAGTCCAACGCGAGCTAAAGAAAAAGCAGCAGCGAGGCCACGACGCTGTCGTTTCTTTTCGTACGAGAGCGACCTTTGTATGGAGCGGTCCACATGCGACAGTGCCCCTTCACCAACGCACAAATTCCCCACACTCACAGTCAAACGGCCACACGGACCGCATGCAGCCATGTCTCTAGTCTACCGGTTCGGTACCAGATAATTCGAGCGGCATCGCTGTCGCCGATCTCTGGTAGCCACGCGAAACGACGCACGTGAAACGACCCACTGCGGTTAAGTTCGCAGACGAGCCGATGAACCAATGGCGTAAATACGGTACGTGTCTCGTTCCCAGAAAGCTCCGTCCGGATCCGTTCCCCAGTGTAGCCATTCGGTGAGTGTTGGTCAGTGTCCCTTATCCCACGTTACAACAAGGGACAGTCAAATGTTATCTCAGTAGGTTGCGTTCGTGGGGCGAGTGGCGTACCCTCCATCCCTGTTCATTTTGGATTTCTTGTTCCAGTGGAGATGGCGACCAGCATGTTCATGGACGCGCTGTTCGCGGCATTTCCGACGCCGCAGGGTCCACCAGCGGCTACGACAGCTTCAGTCAAAGATGCGGACGTAAGCGTCGCACCTACCAAGCCCAAGAAACGGCCTGTGCCGGCGTCGTCGGTGCGCGGAAAGGCAGCGCCGCCGCCGCCTCGGCCGACGTGGATGGCCGCGAGCGAGGACGCGTTCGTTGACCCGTTTGCAGCGCCGCAGTACTCGGAAAAAGACGCCCAGCTATTGCGAGTGCTCTGTGTGGACCACGTGGATCTGCTGGATGCGACCGAGCGCGAGAAGACACGCTCGGCTGTCGGCGCCGTCGTGACGACCAAGCGCGAGCCCAAGAAGAAGGCGCCCAAGGCCGACCCCGCGCAGCAGCTGCTACAGCACTGTACGCAGTACATCAAGGCGACGGAGTTTGCAGTCTTCTCGGACGCGGAGCTCGCGGACACGATCGTCCAGACTGTCGCCGATGCGCGTGGCCAGGAAGATCTTATTCAGTCGCACTTGTTTGGGCTCGTGGGCGTGGAAGGCATGGACCTCATCGCATTCGTGATGCAGCACGCCAAGGAGATGGGTAAGGGTGGTGTTATTACGCGGCAGGCGATCAAGGACGCGGCCAAGCAGCAAGAGCTTCTCGCTGGTGGAAGCGGTGGTGCACGCCCTGCCGTCGCGTCGTCGTTCTCGATCCAGACAGCGACCGAGCAGCTGCAACACAAGCAGCAGCGCAAGGCACAACGGAAGGCGCGTGCGCAGGCTGGAGGGAACGCGGCGCAAGACGATGACGACAACATGGAGTGGCTGGAAGCTGCGGGGTACGATCTGGAAGTGCTCCGTCTCCAGCGTCAGTTTGAGGACGAAGAGAAGCGCAACGATCCGACCTCGTTGCTGCTGCGTGAATTCGGTGAACTGCGAGGTGGATACGATACGTCGGCTGCGGCGGGTCAGCTGACGTCAGCGGGGATGATATCGCTACCGTCGTCGACTCAGCGCACGTATTACAAGGGGTACGAGCACGTGTATATTCCGGCGCACGCGAAGAAGGCACTGGCGAAGGGCGAGACGCTCGTGCCGATCAGCCAGCTCGAACCGTTTGCACAGACCGCGTTCAAGGGTATGAAGTCGCTGAACCGACTGCAGTCGAAGCTCTTTGACGCAGCGTACAGTACGAACCAGAACTTGCTCGTGTGCGCCCCCACGGGTGCGGGTAAGACCAATGTGGCCATGCTTGCGATCCTCCAACAAGTCAAGTCCCAGCTCCAACGTCACGAGCGCAACCCGCTCGCGCAGATGAAGATCATCTACGTCGCGCCGATGAAGGCACTGGCCCAGGAAGTCGTGACCAAGTTTGGTGAACGTCTCCGCGAGCTCAAGCTGAAGGTGGCCGAGCTGACGGGTGATATGCAGATGACAAAGAAGGAGATTGAAGAGACCCACTTGATCGTGACGACGCCGGAGAAGTGGGACGTGATCACGCGCAAGTCGAGTGCCCAGCAAGCGCTACTGAGCCAAGTAAAGCTGTTGATCATCGATGAAGTGCACTTGCTCGCGGATCAGCGTGGTCCTGTGATCGAGACCATCGTCGCCAGAACGCTTCGACGCGTGGAAAGTACCCAGAGCATGATCCGCATCGTCGGTCTCTCCGCCACGCTGCCCAACTACGCCGATGTCGCGACGTTCTTGCGCGTGTACGTGCCTCCGGGCGACGCCAAAGCGCAGAATGCGGCTGTGAATGGTGGGAAAGGTGGTCTCTTTTTCTTTGACGCGACGTACCGACCCGTTCCGTTGGACCAGACTTTTATTGGTGTGAGCACTTCGGGAAACAGTCTGCGGGACGCGTTGAACATGAGTGTGAATCAGCTCAAGACCCTTGAGACAGAAGAAGAGCGGGCAAAGAGCCGCAGCAACAACAGCGGTCCGTCAAACATGAGCAAGCTGCGGCAGGTGCAGATGCTGATGAACAAGCTGGCACTGGGACATTGTCTCACGCAGGTGCGAAACCAGGAACAGGTCATGGTGTTTGTCCACTCGCGCAAGGACACGGCGGCGACGATGCGGGCGATCGTCGAACTCGCGACGAATGATGAAGAAGAGCCCGGTCTTCTCGAAGAGTTTCTCCCCCCGCAAGACCTGCCAAAGTTGCCCTCTAGTCTGTCGGAGCGACTTGCAAAGAGCCGCAACAAGGAAGTGAAGGATTTGTTCTCGTACGGTCTCGGTATCCACCACGCCGGTATGCTGCGAAGTGATCGTAACCTGACCGAAGAACTGTTTGAAAAGGGCTACATTCGTGTGCTGTGTTGTACCGCGACGCTTGCGTGGGGTGTCAACTTGCCGGCGCACTCGGTGCTGATCAAGGGCACGCAAGTGTACAATTCGGACAAGGGTGGTATGACGCAACTGAGCATGCTCGATGTGATGCAAATTTTCGGTCGCGCTGGTCGACCGCAGTACGATAGCAGTGGTGACGCCGTGCTCATGACGACGCAGGACCAGCTCCCTCACTACCTGCGACTCTTAACCACGGGCATTCCAATGGAGTCTGCTCTTATCAAGGCGCTTCCTGATCACCTGAATGCCGAGATCGTGTCCGGTACTGTGACAAACCTCGATGAGGCGTGCGAGTGGCTGAGCTACACCTATCTCTACGTGCGTATGCGGAAGAATCCGCTGTCCTACGGTCTCAAGTATGAGGACGTGCAAGGCGATCCAATGTTAGTCGAGCGACGGAAGCAGCTGCTGATGGACGCGGCCGAGAAACTGCAAGCGTGCCGCATGATCAAAATCCTCAAGGAGAAGACACGGCTCGATCAGCCCGATACTGGCAAGATTGTCTTTGCCGTCACGTCGATTGGTCGTGTCGCAAGTCACTTTTACATTCAGCACACATCGATCCAGACATTCAACGATCTCCTGGACACCAAGTCGAGCTCCGGAGACGACGACAACGAGCTCGACTGGGAGAAGGCGTTGCTCGTGCTTTGTAGCAGCAATGAGTTTGAGCAATTGAAGGCTCGGGAAGAGGAAATGAACGAGCTGGAGAAGCTCAAGCGTAATTTCTGTCGGTTCGAAGTGCGCGGTGGAGGCATCGAAAGCTACATGGGCAAGACGAACGTCGTGCTCCAGTCTCTGATCGGTCGAGCGCGTATCACTAGCTTTACGCTCATCTCGGATACGAACTACGTTGCCCAGAATGCGTCTCGAGTGTGCCGTGCGCTGTTTGAGATCTGTCTGAAGAAGCACAGCGCGCGCCAGGCCGAGATGTTCCTGCAGCTCGCGAATAGTATCGACCAGAAGATGTGGTGGGATCAGAGCCTTCTGCTTCAGTTGCCCAACGTTCCGATGGATGTGATTGGTATGGTCGAGCAACAGCGGATCAATCTCTATGACGCACTTGCTGCCGAGCCAGATGAGATGCTCAACAAGCTTCCTGCGAAGGCACGCAAGTGGGTCACGTTGCTCCCGTTTATGGACGTCGAAGATGTGCTTGTACAGCCGTTTGGTGGCAACATGCTCCGCATCTCGTACGCGTTGCGTCCCCTTCTCCATGAATGGCGCGAGCATGTTGTGGGTGGACGTACGCTCACGTACTGGTTGTGGGTTGAAGACGCTGTGACAGGTTTCATCTACCATTCCGAGTACGTTGCTCTCCACCAGAGTCGTTTTCTGGGATGGAAGGAAGGCACACAGAGCCTCGATATGGAGTGTTTCGTTCCGGTGTTTACGTCTGGCGAGACGAATGAAGCCAACTACGTCATTCGACTGATTTCCGACCGACTCGTGGGCGTCGAGACGTTCTACGACGTATCGTACATGCCCGACGAAGTCGACGGCGCGCGGAAGAAGACGGAGAAGGAGAAAGAGAACGAAATGTACACCAAATTGCTGACGCTTCACCCGCAGCCGCTGCAATCGCTCCAGAACCCCGTGTTCCAGGCGCTTTACGTCTCCAAGTTCCAGTCGTTCAACCCCATTCAGACCCAGGCGTTTCATCAGCTCTATCACCAGGACGGAAACGTGCTTCTCTGTGCGCCAACGGGAAGTGGCAAGACGTTGTGTGCTGAATTGGCAATGCTTCGCGTGTGGAACAAGATCGCCAAGGCGGAAGTGCCTGCGTCCGAGCCGTCGTTGATTGTGTACGTGGCGCCGCTGAAGGCGCTCGCACGCGAAAAGGTGGCGGACTGGAAGGCGCTATTCGAGCAGAACCGCGAGCTGCGCAAGAAGGTTGTCGAAGTCACGGGCGACACCCTCGTGAACGTCGAGTACTTGCTTCACAAGGCCGACATTGTCGTGACGACGCCCGAGAAATGGGATCTGCTCACGAGAAACGTCAGCGTCGGGCGTCAGCTCATGCGTCGTACGGCGCTTGTGATTGTCGATGAAGTCCACTTGGTGGGTGAGTCACCTCGTGGGGCTGTTCTTGAAGTGCTCGTGAGTCGACTACGCCGCTTCCGTGATGGAAACACTATTCGTCTGCTTGGATTGTCGACTGCACTTGCGAATGCTCACGACGTGGGCCACTGGCTCGGCATCACGAAGGACAATGATGGCGAAGTGTACAACTTCCGAGCGTCCGTGCGACCTGTGCCCATGGAGGTCCATATCCAAGGTTTCCCAGAGCGACACTTTGTGTCGCGCATGGCCGCGATGAACAAGCCGACGTTTATGGCGATTCGTACGCATTCCCCTGAGAAGCCCGCACTTGTGTTTGTCTCGTCCAAGGCCCAGACAAAGTTGACGGCGCTCGACCTCATCTCGTTTTGTGTCGCTCAGGAGGATAGCGGCGTCGGCGGCAGCACGGGCGGCGCGAAACCTTTCTTGAAGGTCGACGACAGCGTCATGGAGGCGATTTGCAACAGCCGTGGGAGCCGCGTGGTCGATGAGACCTTGCGCCACACACTTTCGTTCGGCATTGGTCTCCATCACGCTGGCCTTGCCCGTAGCGACCGAGAGCTCGTGGAGAAGCTCTTCCGTGACAAGATGATTCAAGTTGTGATCTCGACCTCGACGCTGGCGTGGGGTGTGAACCTGCCTGCGCATCTCGTCGTGATCAAGGGCACCGAATACTTCCAGAATGGCCGCTACCGATCGTACCCGCTGAGCGATCTATTGCAGATGATTGGCCGCGCTGGTCGACCGCTCCTCGATACAAAGGGCGTCGCGTGTGTGCTCGTGGAAGAGTCGAAGAAAAACATGATCCAGCGTCTGCTGTACGAACCGCTCGCGATCGAGTCGACGCTCGGCGACCATCTCGAGAACCATTTGAACGCCGAGATTGCAAGCGGACTGATCAAGCACACGAAGGACGTTGTCCAGTACCTGAGTTGGAGTCTGCTCTTCCAGCGCGTCGTGAAGAACCCGAGCTTTTACGGATACGGCCAACACGTCGACGGTGGCGTCGAGGCCTTTTTCAAAGAACTGGTTGACGCGTCGGTCAAGACGCTGGTCGACAGTCAGTGTGCGACGCTGGACAAGAAAACGGGCGAGCTCACGCCAACGTTCCTGGGGAAGATCGCTGCGGCGCTGTACATCGACGTGCGCTCGGTGGCCAAAATGCACACTGCGCTCTCGCTCGCCGTCAGTCAGAAGCGCAAGCCCGACGATGGAATGAGTGACGCTGAGTACTGGCAGCTCTGCGTGCTGCGCGCGATCTGCGCGTCGTGCGTAGAAGTGCTCGACACGACGCCGCTGCGCCACCACGAAGTTCAGAGCGGGCTCGCGGCCGAGCTCTGTGCCCAAGTCAAGTTTTCGCCCATGACGAAGCTGTTTACGCAGCCCAAGAAGATGCTGCTCGAGACGCACGGCAGTGAGATCAAGGCTTTTTTGCTCGTCCAGATGTACCTGCAAGGCGTGCGCATGCCGTCGAGCGATTTCATGAACGACTTGCGCGCGCTGTTGGACCAGATGCCGCGCTTGCTCTCGGCAGCGATCGACATTTGTGCGTTGCTCAAGCACCAGCCGCTCGTCGTCGCGGGCATTCAGCTGTCGCAGGGCCTTGTGCAAGGCGTGTGGCCAACTGAAGTGAACGGTGCAGCGATCTTCACGCAGTTGCCGCACGTCAATGACCGTGTCGCCAAAGAGCTGCACGTCGGTGCAGGTATTTCGAGTCTGGAGAACTTGCGCAGCTCGCTGAATGACAATGGCAAGCGTGCCAAGCTGCTGACGCAGATCAAGAAGACACTAGGCGACAAGAACGCGTGGAGCGACGCGCAGCTGAAGGATCTTCGTCGCGCAATCGACGGGATCCCGCGGTTCCAAGCAACGACGACAACGAAACCTGCGAACGCCGACGGAAAGACGGTCATTCAAGTCGAACTCAAGGCTGCAGATGCCTCGATGCGTCAAGAGACCTCGGTGCTCGCAAATGCCCACACAAAAGGCCGCCTGATGAAGCCCAAGCCGTACGGCTTTTACGTGCTGCTGACCACCACGGCCAGCGGCGAGACGCTCCAGGTCAAGCACGTGGCCTGGAAGCTACCGCGTGTGAGCACGCAGTTTGCGCCCGTACCTGTTGGGGGTGCGTACAGTGTGCGCATCTACAGCGATGCAATCGCTGGCATCGACCAAGTCCTCGAGGTCGAGTGAGAGTCACAGGTGAACGTACCCATTTAGAAACGTAAGACAAGTGGTCGCAATACTCAATAGGTACCCAAAGAGATCTTGAACCGCACCTATGAATCCAGCGACCGCCGGCACGATTGAGCAGCTCGCACGTATCCTGAGTCAGGATACGTGCGAGGATTCCTGACGGCCTCCAAACCTGACCGACTTGAATGTCAGCAGCCACGCAATGGTCTCGATCGCGCCGCTTGTGGCTGCGTGCGCAAGCGGCGTCTGCACGATTGAGACACTGACTATCGTGCGTACTGGTATGTTCATTCGCCACTACAGCATCCCAGAAAAAATGGCTTCGATCCTAGAGGGTCGTCATAGGCTACGACGGCTCGCAGTCCACTTGGTGCCGCTCTACTTTGCGTCGGCACCGAGCACCGCGCCCCACAACGAACCGACGCTGCGGTTTCTTCCGTTTGTTGGTACGATCACTGCGCTCGCGTTTGTGCAGCTCTCGGGCTCGGCCTACTGGGAGACCGGAGCCATGGGGCAGCGTACCGTCCGTGGTGAGGTCGACCAGGACGCGACACTCCACGTCTCGGTCGGCTTGTCGACAGCCGTTCTGCACCGTGCCGATGCCGCTTGCGTATAAGCCCGCGTTCCTCAGTTGTGTCCAGCCACTAGACGACAAGAGCGCGCTAGGTCGATTCGATACTTGGGTGCTCGCCGTCATCTTTCGCTTGAGTGACCACCGCATCGCAAGACGTGTGCTCCTCGACGCACCGCTCGCGCTCGAGTTGTGACGGTTTTAGGTCGCTTGGAGATCCACGCTTCGGTCTCACGACGGAGCATGATCATCACCTCAACATCCGCAACCGGATCTATTGGGGTACACAGCAGACACGGCCCCGTGCTCCATACTTGTGCAGGTCTCACGCTGCGTGCATCACGCCCAATGGGTCATCCTTTGCTCAGTGCGTCGCGGGACCGCCGTCAACGACTTCGTGCGAGAGGGCATACTAATACCTGTATTGTATTACCGATACCGGGTACTACGCAATGTGTGGCAAGACGACGCAATATGTACGGCTCTGATAAGCGCCACATATCCCTACCGTCCCCCACGACGATACCAACGCTTTGATCGAGCTTGTGTCTCGGGTCGTAACGGATAGCAGCGGCGAGTCCTTTCTAATACTCGCAACAACGCGAGAAGGGGTTCCTCTCGCAAAACTCCACGCGGTTGGTCGCCCGGAGGTTGGCGCTCGCACGCTCCTCAGCGGTCGTCGCCGTCCCGGCCGCCTCCGGCGCTTCGGCGTGAACGTGGCCGGCGATTGCCAGTGCACACACAGCTAGGATTACACTGAATCGCTTCATTCTTGTGGGCGGCTTGGCTTCAGTGGCTTCGGAGATGGAGGGTAGGAGACTGGAGGCAGCCCGAGAGCAAATTGTAAGGAAGTAGAGGGCAACCGTCAATCGATGCGTGTAGGATGAGGTGGACTCGAGCGCCCCTCCTGGCGAGCAGCAGCTCGTAATTTATAGTACAATACTCTAGGAAAGCCGTGGCGGCTGCTTTCGCCACGAGCGTCGGTGTTGTTGAAGATGCCAATTCGATCCACGAGCTCGAGGTACGCGATCTGTGTCGTCTGTTCTCAAGGAAAATGAATCCAAACGTCCTTGTGGCCACAGTAGAGTCGGGTTCTCTCCCGCGCGTGTGCTTTGCTAACGGTATGCCATACACTCGATCGGTGGAACACGTGGTGGTTGTTGATGCGCGTCATGGTCCATGGATGGGTACATACATTTATAAATTATGGAAGGTTGTCATACCGCATATTCGTCTGCAGCTCATGAACCACAAGTCATCAACCAACTTGATCCCCAGTGAGCGCTCGATGCCTTCGAGCTCGCTCTGTGAAGTCACATGATTGCTGCCGACGACCTTACCGACACAGTGCGCGACACACCATGGCTAGTTCTTCGCTGGTACCTTTCGCTCCATGACTAGTGCATCGCAGTGTTTTCATGCCAATGACAATGGATACTAGTAATCCGCACAACAACGAAAAGATACCACAAGCCGCTGTCACCAGCTCAAACGAATCGATTGAATACTCTCGCCCTGCTGCTGCTACGCTGCCACGATCACCGTGGCCCCGTCTTTTGAACGCAGTGCGAGCGAGTGAGCCCTACCACACTACACAGTGTTCAGGTCTCAATTGTACGTCGTGATTTGCACCCACGTTAGCTGGAGAGAACCGTCGAAGCGGGGGTCGCGGCTGGGGGAGCAGCGTCGTCGTCGCCAACGGCCATGGGCTGACCCCGCGGCGGCTGGCACACCCACCACGGGTCACAACGAGGGATCCGCTGCTGGGGCTGGAGACCACGGAAGACTGGGGGCGCGCTGTCAGCATGGGCAACAGCGGTGAGCGCCGCGACGGCAATAGCAAGGACGAAGGTCTTCATGGTCAACGAGGCTTGAATTGGGCTTGGTTATCTTGGTCTCAAATTGGAGAATGAGCAGAGCGGTCACCGACGAATACCGCTGGGTGTCGTGGTTCTGGAGAACGGGGGAGAGAAGAGTATCGGTCGTTTTCGAAGGCGGTCGAAGCGGCTGGGACCCATCCACGGGGCCGTGACGACGAGACGCCGGACCGATTCTAAAAGACAAATTAGATACAGTTTGGCCGCCCTCACGAGAATGAGCTTCGGGCGACGGCATAGTGCAGTATGCATTGTTGTGTCTAAAGTGGGGCACATCAGAAGTCCTGATGTGCGCGAGTTCTGTATTCCATTCTGTACAGCATGGACGACGAGTGAGCAAATCAGGAGCGATTAAATCCTCTTCCCGGTGAGTACCACTGTCTGTTAGTCGAGGAGTCATACAGTACTCACTGTAGGGACACAGGCAAAACCGCTCTTCGAGGGACTCTAGCAACGACACTAAGCTACGCTATGTTTGTATGCAGTGATGACTCGTCACCACTCACTACTCTCAGTGGTACAGTCTGTACGTTGGGTCCAAAGTGGCGATGCCCGTCACCCTGACGTGCCTCATCTGTAGGGTACTGTACCGTACCAAGCTCAAGACGTGTGCGTCCACAACATGTGACCCCAATCCGAAATGTGAGAGTCGTGCGCATTCAGCAGGCTCCAGAAGGCGCGAGTGCGATTGTCGCTTCGCGAAAAAGCACCAATGCAAGCCGGGAGTGTCTCGGTCACGATGCCAAAGGCTCGCGGTTATGGCAACCTACAGTATACTACGAGGTATGCTGTACTGAGTGGCAGTAGCTTGCGGTCCATCACACCTAATGGACCTCGTCAAAGAGTTCATCGGATTCACGAGCGCGAGTCGGAGTACGTCGCCGTATCGGGCGTGGTACGCCTTGTTTGTTGGGGGTGAATGAACTGACCTCATCCGAAGGAGACCGATCGTGATCGTGATACACACAGGTCTAAATGGTCCTTGCGCCTAGCGCAACCCCGTACGATCGACTTCACACCTGTCCGTCTTGTTTGCTCCTTGCAATATGCCGCGTACCCTTTGCACTCAGTCGATGTACAGTAATGCAACTGGACACTTAATTCTGGTCACCCGACAGCTGAAACCGAGTCTGCTTCTCCCGCCTTACAACAGAATCGCTTCATGGTCGGCACTGCCGACTCGGCAGGCGTAGACTGTAACGGCAAAGGCGTCGTGTTCGCCAGTCGTCCACGTCACGCCCGCCAGAAAGTTTCTGTTTGTATCAGTCTGAAACAGGTTGAAGCGATCTCCCCTCGATTCGGGTCCACCGAGCGAACGGCAAAGGGCGACACATCGTCCTCCGCGTCTGCTGCACTGAACGATCTTCTGTGCCAGTACGACATCGTTTAGACCAGAAGGGCGTGTCGTCTTCGATTCCTAACAGGTCGAAACGTCGGTGACACCGCTGTGAACCTGTCGTTAACTCAAGTGGTTCAAGGTGAAGTGATGATCAACTTCAACTCCAGGAATTGATGTTGTGTATTCATATTAGTTCACGATCGCCAACGGCTGATACACATACCGGAACCGGTATTCTTCTCGTTGACGGACGGAGTTCGACATTGCGTCCTTCCTAGAGTCGACGACCCTGAGTCAGGATTCCTGACCATAAAGTGTGCCAACTCTACGTCATAGATGTCGTCGCACCAATAGACGTCGTTCTTCGGACCCTGCGTACGCAACCAACAGAGCGAGGTGTCCAAGACGAACACGGTAATCAACACGAACTTAACATGGATTGATGGTTACACCTGAGCTACGACTACATGATCGCGACCACCTAGTCTTCAGGTCTTTGTGCTGGAAATCGAAACACGTCAGTCGATGGAGCTGGTCAGGTAGGAGCCATGCAGCATCCGCAAACTCGTATGGTTGTGAAGACGCACGTTTCAAAGTGTCTGCCAGATTAGTTGGCCGCCGGAGCCGCGGTCTCGACAGCGGCGCCCTCCACCACAGGGTCGGCGGCAGCACGCGGCGGCTTGTTGCAGATCCACCACGGGCACGGGAAGGCTGTAGCTTGCGGCTGGATCGCACGTGCAGCCTCGGCCTCAGCTCCGACAGCGGCACCTTCCGCGACCGGGTCGGCGGCAGCACGAGGAGGCTTGTTACAGATCCACCACGGGCACGGGAAGGCCGTGGCCAACGGCTGGAGTCCACGGAAGACCGGGGTCGCAACGTCGGCTTGAGCGACGGTAGCCAACGCAGCGGTGGCGACAACAGCCAGCGTGAAGGTCTTCATGTCTTGAGGTGGGTAGGAGCTTGTGTGGGTCGGCCTTGAATTGAGAAGTGAGCTGCTGAGAACGGTTCTCTGGGTCTCGGGGTACCTCGCACGCTGCCGGCTTGGCACGTGAATGGCAGGAAGAGAACGTTCGGCAAGGAGGGAACTACTTGCTCTAGGAGCCCTCGGTGGGGAGGCTGCCTGCCTGCTGTGGACCACAGCAAGTTGTGGTTCGGAGCCACCGAGCATTGCTGCTCGGAGCAAGGCCACGTCGACTTCGTAGGTGTACAGAACCAGCACGTTCTGCGTTCGATAGAATGTGGTTCAAGATCGATGCACGTCCGACCACTTTGGAGCTGAGATTGGGAGCCCCAATTTGAAATGGTGGGCTTATCGGAGCCTCAGATACAGTACGCTGGAGTTTCCCAACAGGGCGCTCAAGACATTTCCGCCACGCTCAAATTGGGGTCGCTGACTCGAGTTCACTATTCTGATTGCCGATCACTTTGGATTGATGCGACGGTATCATGTACAGCCCACGATGAGGTCGTGTGTGTGATATGCGACCTCACTTTCCCACGGACCGCTTCTTGCATCTGATAATTTTCCTCATATATGATACATCCAGCTAAGCTGTAATACTGTAAGTAGCTCTCACACTGTGAATCACTGTGAATCACAGAGGTGTTGACTCCGACGGGAACAGAGGAGGTTTGAAACGGTGTTGTCAACCATTGCCGTCGGATGGACCATTGGCGTGCTGTAGACGTACAGTATTCAAAATTCTTTCTTGGTCGAGGCAGCCCGGCTTCTTTTTCTTTATCGACGCGTACCGTACTGTGCTGGACTATCCCACGACTAGTACTGTACAATGGCTGTTGTCAACGACGTACAGTACGGTGTTTACGCTCCCGTCCTGCAAACGACACCGTACAGTTGTCGGCTGGAACACGGACATGTGCGTGCGGCATCCTCGGTACTGTATCTTGTTCGAAGGTCAATCATTGTTCGCGTGCTTTTAGTCCCGGCATCTGTACGAAGCGCGCGGCCAGCGACTCGGTCTCGTCCTCATGTACGTATTGCCAGGGCACCTCTGCTTCACTGTAGACCCCCTCCGAGGCGATGGCCCCGGCAGAGCTCATAGTCTTGTTGTCACCTGCATTGCAGACTCAGGGTCTTTGGCAGTGACACACTGTACTGCCACTGGTGTACTGGTGATATCAGGGGAGCTGGTCTCGCATCTCACGACTCGTGGCGCTGAGGATAGGCCACGGAGACGAGCCAACCCGTGGACGTGGGAAACCAACTTCGTGGGACTGTGGAGAGCTGTGCTGTGCTCCGAAGTTCGAAGCGTTAGCGTGAACGTACTGGACACGAATCAAGTTCAAGCGGACCACGGCATTCACCGCACCCAGCATGGATTCCGAATCCGAGATTTGAGGGTAGACCGCCGTACAACTCAATCTCTCGTACAGTATCGCTGTTGCCTGTAAATGCATCCAAGCGACCGCGTTCTGCTACATATCCATAAACTGGAATTTCTCGTATCACACGTGGTATGACCACGACAGCGGACCGGTTCTCATGCGGGCATTCTACGATACGTACTGTAGTGGATTGAAGTTCGTTTTAATGAGTGTGTGCGCGAGCGATCCAGATTTGGGTCAAGTCCCTTGACTCGGAAGCACACGTAACTCTGAGGGCACTGGGTAAGCCAGGCTGGGGTGCACCCGGATCCTGATTTTCTCTCTCGCCGTGTATACTATACCATCTCTCTTGCAGCCACGGTCTCAAGCGCTTGTGGGTGAGCGCCACGTGTAAAGGCACGCTCAAAAGAAGTACGCGTTCAGTCCGCTAGGCACGTTAAACTACCTTTCGGATAGATCCGCCGGGATCATCAGCTGATATAACACCTGCGGGGTCGTGGGGCGCTGGGCGTTAGGACGAGTCCTCGGTGTCGTTTCGACCGTGAACTGATAAGAGAGCAAGATGATAAGTGAGCGCCCAGTCGATTTTGAATCAGCTAGATAGGGTTTGAGAGCCTCATTGAGGCCGTAGTGCGAAAGACAGAGTCTTGCACAAGCCCCCAGGGGCGCCTGAATGACTACAGTATGGCTGTACTGGCACATAATTCGTGTCGTTGCGTCACAGAAGAAATCGCTTCTATGGCGGTTCTACAAGAACAGGCCCGTGAGAGTGAGGCACTCTCGCGACGGCACTGAATTAAGTTGTGCTGCATCACAACTCACCTTGCAGATTGCGCTCCACTGCTTCCATCGCCATGCTGCTCCAACGCGTCACTCTAACCCCAGCAGCCTGGATCTATCGTCGGTTCCACGGCTCAAGGGTTATTGGCGGTGACCTGAATACACTGTATCGGAGTGCAGACAACGTGTGTGGTTCGTGAGGAGTATGTTGCATTTAGGACGGCGGTGCCAAGCAACAGACCTCGTATTGGAGTTCTCAGCAACTCACGAGCTGGAGTCGGCGCATTGGAGCTATTCGTCCACTTTATGCACCCGTCATGATCGACACTTCAACTACGAGCCCTAAAGTTGATATTGCGCACCCATATTAATTTGAAGTATCAACCCCGCAATTTTATCATATTGCCAGTATATACCAGGGACCCAACAGCACAACGAGCGCGAGAAGAAACGACGACAAACACAGCAACGAACAGTGACAATGTGCATTGGTGTGGAGACTTAACGCCGGAGTTCCTACTCCTCGACTGCGAAGGTCTCACCTTTGGGTTTCAAACAATGGACACGCGACGAATGCATGCGTGAGCTCAAGGCGTCGCCTTTGGATAGCCCACGCAGGTTCAGCAGACTTACACCGTCGGGGAAGCTCAGGCTCCGGCTACAAGTGCGTCTTCCTTAGGTGGTCGATGGGGTGGTGGCGTCAACGGCGGCGACCTCGTTACCAGGCGGGGCAACCATGGGTTGCATTGGCGGGTTGCAGATCCACCACGGGCAAGGGAAGTAGTCGCTTGCCTGCGGCTGGATAGCGCGTGCGGCAGCGGTCTCCGTCCCGGTGGCAGCGACTTCGCCACTTGGCGGAGCAACCATTGGCGGCGGGTTGCAGATCCACCACGGGCACGGAAGGTAATCGCGCAGCTGCCGCTTCGGGGTGGGCTCCGTTGCGGTGGCGGCGACGTCGGCACCAGGCGGAGCAACCATTGGCGGTGGGTTGCAGATCCACCACGGGCACGGGAAGTAGTCGTTGGCTTGCGGCGCGATCGCACGGGCAGTGTCGGTCGCGTCCCCAGTGGCAGCGAGCTCGCCACCTGGAGGAGCAACCATTGGCGGTGGGTTGCAGATCCACCATGGGCACGGGAAGTAGTCGTTGGCTTGCGGCTTGATGGCAGCTTGCGGCTGGAGCCCTCGGAGAGCCGGGGTCGCGTCTTCGGCGCGAGCGGCGGCAGCGAACGCGGCAGAGGCGGCCACAGCGAGCGTGAAGGTCTTCATGGTTTGGCGGGAGGGGCTGGTGTGACTGGGGGAACTCAAATTGAGAAGTGAGGTCAGACGGCTGCCGAGATACGACCTCACTCGGGGTCTGCGTGGTAAGAAGGCGTCGCCTGGAGCGCTCATCGCTCTAGGGCTCCTCAAGGAGCCTTCCTTGCCGCTCCGTACTGCAACCTCGCGTGTTGCGGGTAACATCTCTCGAGTGGACCAAGATTCTTGGCGTGGACCTCGTCGTTGCAGACGAAAAAGAACAGAAAGGCTCGTCGTTGATAGAATGGGGTAGAGTGGCACAGCCTGTGCAGGATACTGTAGACGCACGCCCGACCACTGTCGATCTGTGATGGAGATGCGCCGCTTAGCCCAGCCGACTACACTACAATACAGTACTCAAGAGCTCACAGGCTCAGGGTGAGGCTCCTCTGGTCGCCTCAAGCGTGACGGGTCGGCGATCGCTTCGGATCACTTCGGATCGGATGCAGTTGCAACGATCTTCACCTTCCATGCGCCTCCTCTCGAGCATGCATCTTCAGTGCGTACCGTATTGTCTACTGCATCCAGCTTGCCTTCGCTGAGTGTGGTCAGATGCGCCTGGAACACCGAAGGTGTGAAAACTGACACTGAGGTCTCAGCGTCCAGTACAACCATTGGCGAGCCTGTACTACAGTATACGAACCGACCGAATTACACTACGGTAGGCCAGTGGAATCGGACGGGTCACAGGAACTGTACAGTACGTCGTGCTTGATCCAAGTGATTTTGACTAACAGAAAGAACCGACATGGTCGAGCAGCTTCACTTCTTTTTCTTAGTCGATGCGTACGAGAGCGCACAGATTATTAAAATACAGTGCTCACCGATTAAAATCGGTGCGCACTGTATTTAATCGATGCGTCCAAATCTCCCTCAATCCATTACCTGGTACCGTCAAAGCCTATTGAAAGTGGATGAGACGGACAGAAAAGATGGATATCCAGGACAGTAAATATCCACTCTGTGGTCCCGAACATTTCTGGATATTTGTCCACGGTCAAATTTGATCAACTATCAATTGATGGCATATTGGAGCTGTGGTCTAAACACGGACAATTTCTTCATGGTCTTCTGCGTCAGGCGAGTGCTCGTGGATGATATCGGCACCGTCGACGTAGGGGACGCCGTCGCTTGGGTGTAGAGCTTCTCGAACGACTTCTAGTGTGAGTCGCTGGCAACCGAAAATGCGCTCGACCATGGCGCATCGTTGTGGAGTGAACTCCTCGTAGCAATGCGGCAGGTAGGTGTCAAGAAGAGCCTCCACATGATCTTCGAGCAACGGGCACAACCCCACTTCGTCGCCGCGGTGCGAGTTCTCATGACCGTACTTCGTTGGCAGGGTCGTTGCGTACGTGTAGCGCTCATCAATGGAGCGCTGGCTGTTGCGCTCGCTTCGGTAGCGGCGAAAGTCTCCTCGGCGAAAACCGCATTGCGTGTTGAGGTTGCGCGAGATTGTTTTTGTCGAGACGCTGACCCGATAGACGAAGCGAAGGAAAGCGGCCGTGTCTTGGAGACTGCGGGTACCGAAAAGGAACTGGAAGCGCGCGGCCGCACTCAGCATCGCGGGCGTTAGACTGGGTTTACGGCCGCGACGCTCGCCGGGCTCGCGGAGATGGTCGGACTTGTGGATATGACGGCTGACGGTCGATTGAGCCACACCAATTCTCGCAGCAATGTCGACTTGCGTTTTATCACCTGCGAGTTCCATGATCACGCGATGGTCCGCAACGTTGATGTGGGGTTTCTTCGCACCATAGCCACCGAGAAGGTGGACTTTGCGCTTGAGAGCTGCCGTCAGCACCACATCTTGCCCCGCCTCGAGACGCAGCCGTAACTGATTCATCTCCCGTGCTTCTTCTTCGCGTCGCCGAACCTGGTCTTGGAGCCGCGCGAGGTCTTTGTCTGCCTTGAGCCGGGCATGCTGGACGGCCATAGCGAGCTGCTCTACTTGGCGCCGGCCACGTTGGCGAGCCTGGGCCTCGGCGATGGCAGCGTTCTTTGCCACACGTTGTTCGTTTCGCTGCGCGGCCACAAGGCTAGCACGCGATCGCGGCACGATGGATTCTAGCTGAGGATCGACAGCAATAAGCGACCCGAGAACGGGCAGCTGAGCCGGAAGCTCCCGTGGGCGGCCTCTTGCCGGCGGCACAACGGCTTCAGGGATCGGCTCCGGTGGACGATTGGACGCAGCTGCGACTATCACGTGGGTAGTGTTCACGCGAGCTTGGGCGCGACGTCGGGACTTGGTTGGGCGCGGCATGATGACCAAGGAGATTTTCGTCTTTTGGCAGTGTGCAGTAGTGGCATTGCCTTGATTGGCATCAGAAAAACGTTCGTGTGAAAGACATGAATTCTGTCCAGCTCGAAAATGGATATTTTGACCGAATCCATTGTTTCTGGCAACACAAAAGTGGATATTTATTGTCCTGGATATCCATCTTTTCTGTCCAGCTCATCCACTTTCAATCAGCTTCGACGGGTATATATAATCGACAACAAGGGTGTGCAAGTACTGTGGATACGCCACTCGCTCTTTATCTGGACCCCGTCGAGTGCCGTACCCGAGAGTACAGTACAGTGTATCTGCATTCACACGGCCCCGGCAGTCCGAAGCAGTGGCTGAACGAGTGCCTGGGAGACTAGCCTTCGTGTTGAAAAACCGACTTGGTGGAACGCTGTGGCCCACAGCGGTGTGGGGCTGTGAGGGCTGCTTCACTCGACGCAAGTTCAAGCGCGTGCCACACCCAGTCTTGACATGGTGGGTGTACTTGAGTGTCCCGGACTGGAAGCCTTCCCACACGCCAATGGCGTGCGTGACGCCATAGCGATCTGTACAGGACAGTAATGTACTGTGTCGTTATTATGTAGTACTGTACTCTAGAACGCCTTGTCCAACATCACCTGAAGCATCAACTCGTGCCATGCCGGGGTGGTCGCACTCACCCCTTGGAAGCAATGGTGGCCGCGTGTCTGATTCTCTTCGTCGAATGGCTATCACGTCGTTAGTGATGCGGCATCACTGGTGATGCGCGTGAAGCGACCGTTGCCGACTCGACAGTGGGGCGATGTATTAAATTTAGTCGGGGAGGATGGCTGTTCTCGTCTCACACATGATATGGCCGCGAAAACAGACTGCTTCTTGTCAAGAAGTTCTTGAGAACAGTATTGTACGGGATTGGCAATCGGTAGGATGAGTGTGCGGGTGAGCGCAGTCAAGTCACGTGACTCGAAGACGTACAGACTGTACTGTACTACAGTACTGTGCATGTCAGTCTAACACTCGACTCGGCCTTCGATGGTACACTGAAGAGTACAGAATAGTTTCCTCGGTTGCGCTTTCATCCTTCTCTTTATGTTTACTACATGTTCAGTACCCACTGTCCTAATTCCTCTCGTGAAGCCAAGACCACGAGCGTACCATATATTAATATATGGTAGTCAAGTCTGTTCATTCTTCAACGCAACCGAACGATCCAGCTGTCCAGGCGGAGGTGGCAGAGGACGGTCGACAGCACGGAATGCCATGATCGTGACGACTTGCATCGCTCAATGACATTAGCTCCAAGTCATCAAGCCATCAGATACACGGAACTCCACTCGCAAATACAAATCCGTGTCGTATTAATACGACTGGACATTTAATACGACTGGACAGCACTCGCGAGGATCTCTTTTCACAAGCTCGTCTGCGTAGTGAGGGGTCCACCAAGGGAATGTATCCGAGTTCGCCAGTCCAGACGATTGATCCGTAGTGTACCGGCACGTCGTGCACACCAAGTGGTCTACACGCTTCCTTACAGAACGATGCGGATCTTGCTCTCCATCGTATGCTCAACAGTGTGTAGCACGTGGGCAGCCAACGGGCATTGCGTCGAGTCCCAGGCGATCGAGGCTGCGTCAGGGACATCCGTACGACCGTCGGTAAATGAAATCCAGATGAATTTGAATGCGACGGCATGTCTACAGTATCAAACCTACTTGCACTTCGTTCGCTGTGGAACAAGACTGCATGCAGCATAGTCACTGTGAACCTGTCGTTACCTACAGGGTTCAAGTTGAAGTTGAAGTTCAACGCCTGGAATTGATACCGTGTACCCATATTAAGTTGAAGATCTTCCGTTCAGAATTTCGTCCAGAGGGACGGAGTTCAACAGCAATACACAAATCAGCACAACACAATATGACAGAGCATTGTGCTGCTACTACACAGTGCTCATCTGCTACTGGCACCGCTGAAAATCCCAAGTCTTTTCTGTTGTCGTGCGAATAACCGTTATCCTTCGGGACCTACTGCACGATATGCGTATTATACCTAGAGACCGAAAATCGTGCATCACACATAGCAAGGAACAGTGACTACAAATGGATTGATGTCGGGTATGCACGCCTAGCTTCTGCTACACAAATACGGATGCCTCGCCTTCGTCCCTGTGTGCTGCAGACAAATGAAGAGGAGTGGGTGAGTCGATGAAGCTGGCTATGTGGCACCACACGCCGCACGCAGGTGCAGCATCCTCGATATACACGTACCGACTGGCAGCGTTGATGCTAGCTTCCAGTGTCTCCCAGCTTAGTTGGCCGATGGCGTCGGGGCCATGGTCGGGGTTTCCACGGCAGCGACCTCCGCACCAGGCGGGGCAGCAAGCGGTCCGTTGCAGATCCAGCTCGGGCACGGCTTGTAGTCCGTCACCTGCGGCACGATGGCACGTTCCTCCGTCGCAATGGCAGCGACCTCGGCACTCGGCGGAGCAACCTGCGGCGGCTTGTCACAGTACCACGCCGGGCACGGGAAGAAGTCACGCAACATCGGCAGGATGCCACGGGCGGCCTCAGTCTCCGCTCCGGTGGCGGCAACCTCGGCACTCGGCGGGACAGCAAGCTGATCGCTACAGATCCAGCTCGGGCACGGGAAGTAGTCACGAGCTTGGGGCGCGATGGCACGCTCCTCCGTTCCGGTGGCGGCAACCTCCGTACTCGGCGGGACGGCAAGCTGGCCGCTGCAGATCCAGCTCGGGCACGGGAAGTAGTCACGTGCCTGGGGCGTGTTGTCGGCTTGCGCCTGGAGCCCACGGAGAGCCGGGGTCGCGTCGTCGGCGTGAGCGGCGGCAGCAAACGCGGTAGAGGCGGCGACGGCGAGCGTGAAAGTCTTCATGGCTTGGAGAGTAAGGTGGTGTGACTGGGGAAACTCGAATTGAGAAGTGAGGTCAGTGTGCTGTCGAGAACCAACCTCGGCCGCGGACTGCGTGGGGGTAGAATACCACCAGGAAAACCACGGAGAGATGGCACGATTCGCTTGACGCCCCGCTGGTGCTCCGAGATCCAGCACTACTGGCACGAAGGCGGCGCTGCTCCGAGTCGGGGCTTTGATCGGAAACGATGGCACATCATGTGTAGGATTTTGTAGACGCACGCCGGACCACTGTCGACCTGTGATGAAGATGCGTAGCGTAGCCGGTCAAATACTCAGACCACGCAGCCGAGCTCAAACTGTGGTCGTCGCCTGAACCGTGACGGATCGGCGATCGCTTCGGATCGCTTCAATTGGATATCACAGACGCCACGGATCGCCTCTCGCATCTGAGTATCTTGTCTGTATCAAAAGAGGTATGACACTGACCAGGTCTCGGGATTCCGGCACCGGACTGTCGCGGTCGAACGCCATCTTTCTCAGCGGAGTCGGATGAGTTCCGCTGACAGTACGGTACTGCTTGAATTGATCCGTGATGTTGATAAAGAACGGACGTGCTGGAGACAGCGTCTTGGTCTTTATCGGTCATGTACTCTATCGAGAATACAAGAGAATCGTACGAATCGATCAAGATACGAGATCTTAATCGATGCCGACTACATATCCCAGAAGTGTTAATCGATATGTCGATTGGATGGCACAGTACATTGAAGAAAGGCTTGCGAAGCGTTGCCAGTGACGAGTTCCCGCATAGCATGCTCGCACTTTCTACCCCACTACCTTCAGGGAATGAACGACACGGTACTGTACTTTACCTTCGGACCTTGGTCGCTGTCAACACTTGCCACAACTGGCGGCGTTGATAAAGGACGACGGAGACGAGTCGTCTGGTCTCCACGAGAAACCGACGTCGTGAGCCTGTGTGCGTATCATACGGTCTCAGCTCCACAGTGAAACAGTGCTTGGCGACTGTAAACGCTCGGTCTGTTGGACACGACGAGGCGGTGGAATTCACCACCACGTTCAAACTGTAGCCGTAGCCACCCGTATAATGATCGCTGCCAACTCTCTGTCGCATCACTTGTGTCGGGTCCGAGCTCAGCACTGTATATGCGTTGGCATTTCCCACGTTCAACGCTCTTGGTTAGGCCAGAGAACTCGTAGATGCGCGGAACAGATTGCGTCGCAATCTGTACAGTCTGTACATGTACTGTAGACGCACTATCGACCACTGTCGAGCTGTGATGGAGATGCTACGCGTCACACAGCGATGCTCTAGAGACGTTGGATGCTTCAACGTCTCACGCACCTCGCTGGGTGGTTAGGCATGGGCATGAGCATCTCCCACGATCCTCACTATGGATTGCGTGTGGTCGACGACTCGACGCGACGAGGAGCCGATTGAGCCGATAGATTTTAATCGATTCGTGGAGATCGTTGAAGCATCGTCTGTCTCGTAGACTTCCTCTCGGAGTACCGGTATCTGATTCTCTTCCTCAAATACGACACATCCATCGTGGACAACAAGCCTGGCGCCGAGGTCGTGTGAACTTGACACTGAAAGTTTACAGTAGATCACCACTGACGGTGAGTTGACTCGGATCGAGGCAACTCCACTCGAGCGAGCCCAACTGGCTCGGATCTGTAGAACTCGCCGAGTACGGTCGTGGATAGAAGTTCATCATCAAGCGTCTGTGTATGTACAGTGCTTGCGTGGAATGGTATTACTATCGCGCGTATGTGCCAATGATATGGTTTCCCACGTGATATGGCCAACAGCACGCGGTTTCGGTTCCACACATTCTACGATCATGACATTGAAGTTGATGAGTGGGCATGCAAGCGCACGAGAGCAGTTGATTCCGTCTACTCGAAGGCGTGCCGTACAGTATGTACTCAACGACCCGGGACGCTCCAGGACGCAGCTCATGTTTGCGTCGACGTCAACCCGTCTCGTTCTCTGTGTTTGAAATTGTACACTATGATGCCGCATCCCGTGAAGCCACGCGCTCGAGTGCTACAGGAAATCGTGCCCCTTCATTCTCGGAAGGAACAAGCCAGATCATGCCCTGTCTGATGTGCTCACCCGTGGCCGTCGCCGACACCACTGTCAACTCTCAATACCATCAACCCAATAGAGTCTATATAGAGAATAAATAGACCATCAACCTCGCACCACAATTCTAGTATGACTGGACAACAGTCACGAAGTGCTTTATCCAGAAGCATCAATACAGTAGTAAGCACGTCGCCGAGCCGAAGGGAGAGTCCACTTCACATCCCTACAGAACGATGCTAATCTCGCTCTCCATCGTGCGCTCAATCTTCTGCAGCTCGTACAGTACCTCGGCCGCCGTCGGACGTTGCGTCGGGTCCACGGCGATGCAGGCCTCGCCGAGCGCACGCACGTCAGCGCGCAGTTCTGCCGAGAACGACACGGTCGCCGTGCCGGCCACAATCCGATGGAGCAGTACCGTGCTCGCCATTGGCTTGTCGGCAGTCGAACGATCCACGTTTTGTACACGGGACGCCACGTCTGCGTACGGCAGCAAATACGTATCGAGCTCGGAGAGTACAATGCCGAACGAGTACACGTCGGCCTTGTTGTTGTACTTCTCGCCGGTCGTGACCTCTGGTGCCATCCACAGCAGCGTACCAACACCCGCCGACATGGTCATGTCGCGCTGCCACTCTTTCGAGACACTACAGCTCGGGAGCTTGGCCAGCGAGAGCTCGGCATTCAACAAAATGTTCTTCGACTTGAAGTCACGGTACAAGACCGTCCGGTCCAACGAGTGCAAGTACCGTATTCTCTTTCTTATACCGGACGCTGTCTTATAACGGACACCCTGGGTTTTTGATGGGTTTTTCAAAGCTCACATACAATTTTCAAGTATACCATTAAAACAGGGTGCACTATTATGGTGCATTTTTGTGTATTGACCTGTCCGGTATAAGAAAGAGAATACGGTATCTTCCAATCCACGACTCCCATTGACTTCAAAGACTCTCCTTGGACTTTATAGACTGTTGCGCCGACTGCACACACGAAAGGAAACTGCTGGATCTTGATCGACAGCCACGTCTTGCCTCTCCGTTGCAGCTGGGGGTCAAACGAATTGTGCTCTTCGAGAATGCCTCTGCGTCCGGAAAAATCGGGAATAGCCCCGACGAAATGCCTGGAGCGATTGGGTGCACACTCGGCCCCCTGTTGAGATCGACGAGAGCGAACAATGGGCGTTTGTTTGGAACGAGGACAACAACTCCCGTTCGCCGATCCTTCATACGACGGAAGCTTGTGTCTTCAGGAAACTTCACGCTATGAAGGATTCCCATTGTACCGTTGGCGACACCCTTTTTGTGCGAACGTTCTGAGTGATCTGGATCGGCATGCCAGGAATGAGGTCGAGTTAGGGTGCCATCCGTCCATACTTTGTATCCGGCAAGCCCATGACTAGCCTCAAATCATCGGCGTTGAGTACCTTCAACGCCCCTTGAGGTTTGCGACGACACGTATTGGTAGCTGGTCTGGTGGAAGTATTTTGTCCGCATGAGCGATGAAGTGGCTATTTTTGCTGTCCTGGCTTCGTTGTCCGGGGTGATAAATATTGTAGTCGATGGCAGGGAGTGAGTATTGGTCGGGAACGGTGAAAGGGGCCTCGTGATCAGTCGTTCGTTGATCAAACTTAAAAACGCGGGTGTCCATTCTCCGTACCGAGCCTTCGAGCAGCCATAGCCCCATTCAGGACCCTCTCTGAAGCGAACAGATTCGGTGAGCACCACCACCTTGTCGAATCGACGCCAAAGCTAGAATCCCTCGCAATCGACCAGGCTCACAGTTGTTTTGTTTGCAGGGTCAATGTAGACGGGATCTGCCCTAATTGGCGGGAGCTGAAGGAAGTCCCCGACCAGGATGATGCGAATGCCACCAAACGGGACCCCTTTCACTCGCTTGGCTTTTCGAAGTAGTCGGTCGAGTCGCAAGAGTTGCGTCTTTGACATCATCGAAATCTCGTCTACGATGAGACAATCGACGTCTTGTAGCGCAGCACGGCTGGAAGGATTAAATAGTGCCATCAAAAAAGACGCTAGCGTTCGGCCATCAATCAAACTGGCTGCTTTTCCTGTCATCGCCGATACAACCAGGGAGCCTGGTCGTTGCCAAGAACGGCACAGCTCTTGCAGAGCACGGATCACGCGGCTCTTTCCAGTTCCACCTTCACCCCCTAGGAACATGAGCAGCTGGCGGTTCTTGAGATCTTCATCCGTGATCATGTCGCTAAGTCGAGTTTGGTTGGATGCCACCTTCCATCGCCCGAAGATATGAGACGCAGCGATAGTGAACGCAGTGTGCTGATGCTTGTTCAGGGTGTATGCACTCGAAATTGAGGAGATTCTGGCGTACGCAGGTATGACCGGAGTAACCTCATTCAAGCCAATCGAGGGACTCCACTGCATTCGTTGCTCCTGTAAGTTCTCATCGATCATCTCATTTAGTGTCGTGGGGCGGTCGACTAGATGACCACGAATCGATTTGTCGTGCCCATCGTGTCCAACTTGAAGTACATCCGTGGCATCGTTTGACACTCATCTCTTCAGTTCATCAACTTGAAATGTGTGTGTGCCAGTAGTAGGAACTCAGTCGACTGTGAGAGACACGGTCGAGGTAGCGACATCTTGGAAAAGTTGATTCGCTTCAAACGCGTCCATCACCATCTGTATGCGATACGAATAGCGGGATGGCGCAGCGAAGAGCTGTATATTCATTTCATGGTCACCCTCCGCACAGTCGTCGAGCATTGCAAAGCTTGTGGTATCATCAGCGACGTTGTCAGCGACAATAATTCCGTCGCTATTGTACCCGTCGTCGGACGAATTGCTGTCCACTTCGGATGCATCCCCGTCGTGATCGTCGCTCAGGATGGCTTCTGTCTCTGCGACCCGTGCTGCGTGGTAGTCATACATGTTCCTCATAACACTTCGACAGAAATCGGACCGGGAACTCTCCCACTCACAGTAAGCTGAGTACCACGAGTTTTCCAGAGCCCTTGGGACAGCAATCAAGTCTTGTAGGGTCCGAAATGGCTTGAACAGTACCAAAGCTATCTTGGCGTATTTGTGGTATAGCGGGTTCAAAAAGAACGCACTAACCGACAACAACGCCGCTATCCGCCACGTAGAGCCACTGGGGGTACGTGTTGGGGTCGCAGCGCCTGATTCGTTGAGTCTTGACCTGCTTGAACCTTCGTGTTCGGTGATCCTGCGTTTGCAAGACGCAGAGGGACCAGATCCGTAAGAACCGGGTCAGGGACACGGCGTGTACTGCTAGTACAGCGCCGGTCAGCTTCTACCTATCAACGGACAGGGAGCTTTCTCTATCTCAATCGCAACGCGCGTTAAGCAGCGGATAAGCGAGAGAAGAGTACTTGGGCCGCCAACAGTTCGCGAGAACTGAAGCGCGGGTTGGACTGGTGTCGTCCGCCTTGATCCGTCG
>JAADXQ010000064.1:0-43277 GCA_023337915.1 Pythium angustatum | reverse complement strand
TTCTGTCCACGACATGCGTCTCCTAAAAACCCATTTTTGCTGGGTTTTTGCCTTCGTTTGCTGTCATTTGCTTTCATTTGCTGTCATTTGCTGTCAATAAGTGCCCATCCCGCTTTTCATGTGCTGTCAGCAACACCGGCCGGGCTTGCTCACAGCGCAGTTCCTCTTCCATTCCAGTCCGGAAAAGGGCAGTGGCCGAGTCGTTAGGTCTCCACTGACGACCTGGTGTGGTATCCGAAACGGATTGTACTGACCTGTCGACTCGCAAAGATCACGGAATGAATCCATCCACACAAGAACGGTTAGAAGAAGACACCACACACGAGGTGATACCAGCGGCTCACGCAGCCCAGAACACGCATCCACTGCGGTGGTTTCGCTAGTTCCCGACGAGCCGTTGCGGTACCGTATCCGATGTACGCTATCAACCATAGTTCTTCGATCGATCGCATCCCTAGCCGCTCGGTGCAAGAGCCTACGCGGCTCTGAAACGATGCGCCTCGCCGTCCCGTTAAGTGAGTCGTTGGAGGCAAGATCGGTTGGAGAAGCAGCAGTTGCCTTTCCTGTACGCGTCTCCGTGAGGCGCTGCTTGACGAGGCCGAGCGCAGTCGACAACGTGCGCCGTCACTTCCACCACCACAACCCTCATGACGTCTTTGTACTCGTTCGCCAAGTCCCGCACGCACGCCCATGCGAGCCAACCGCCGCCAAGAAGCAAAAGCGCCTCGTCCTGTGGCAACCGTGCCAAGTCCGAGTCCGATAGCACGCTACGATCGACGTTTGGCGAGCGGTCGATTGCAGTAGAAGACGATGCGCTCGTCGCTACCGCCGAAGCGACCAAGCATCGCATCGACTGGGGCACCGTCATGCTCTCGGCGCGCGTCGGCCCGGCACGCTGGCAGCCACAGAGCGTTGCCAGCGACTGCAACGTGTACACGCGTCAAGAGTCGTCGCGGTTCGATGTGCTCGCGGTCGCCCTCGTGCCCGGCTGCGTCGCCGAGATCCTCAACGTCCTGCAGTGCGACAGTAGCGAGCAGTACGCCCAACAAATGGAAGGGATCTACGAAAGCCACTTCCGCGACGGCGAGATCCTTCGTCGCGTCGACACCGATGGCCAACCGCTTGCGTCCGACGATGCACGGCTCGCCGAGCTCACGGTCAAGCGCGTGTGCTTCAACAAAGCCACTTGGTACGCCAACCACGAAGAGTGGTGCTACACCGATGCGGTCTACCGCAGCCCACAGGGCGGTGCCGGCCTGGTCGTGGAGAAGCTCATGACCACGGTACCATCCTCAAAGCTCGTCACGAGCCCCACATCAGCGACGACGACCGCGTTCCACGACGTTGTCTGTGGGTATCTGCTTCGCGCCGGTGCACAAGATCCACCACCGACCATTGAGGAGAAAGAGACACAGCCACAACGTGTGCCGCGAGAGACGCGCGTAAGCTTCTACGCCGAGTTTCAGATTCCCAAGCAAATCGGGTACTCGCTTGGCAAAGCCGCGTGGCGACGGGCGACCGGTGCGTCGGACAAAACGACCAAGCAGCGGCTACTGCGGCTCGCGGAAAGCACGGGGCGACTCACGACGCTCGTGCGGCGCCAACGATTGGGACTGCAAGTGCTGGTCGATACGAACCGGTTCGTGCCGCCCACGAACACGCCGTGCCGCGTCTGTACGCGCGTCTTGCTGGTCGCGAAGCTCTGCCGCATGTGTGGCCAAGGCGTCTGTGGCGATTGCTCTGGCAAGCACGAGCGCGTGCGCAGGATGCCCGAGAGTCACGCGCTCGAGCTCACGCATGTCCGCGTCTGTGTGTTCTGCCTTGAGCGAACCGACCAGGCCGAGTACGGGAACCTCACGTCGTCAAGTCTACTGGGTGCGCACTTTGTCCCGGCTATGTGTGATACGACGCCGGCGTCACCATCGCTGCGAGACTTGCTCGAGGATGCATTGAAAACGGCGCCGTCGCCCACACGGAAGGCGTCGGTCCAGACCGTGATCAAGTGCGTCCTCGATCAGGCAGCGGTGGCGGCAGAAGGCGACAAGAGCGGCCGTCGGAAGAACAGCCTCCTTGCGTCCCCTGTACTGACACCGACGAGTTCCGACGGCGAGTACATCCAAGCACTCGACGGGCTGGCCTGCGACGACGTGAGCTTGCGATCGGACGACCATCGTGTGTACCAGCTCGACACGAGCGGGACCGCGACGGCCGTACCGACGCCAGTGCCTGACAACGAAGACGAGCGACTCGAGGCCGTGTCCCGGATGAGCGTCCCCGAGTTGGCGACCGTTGTTGAGCTCGAGATCCTGTGTGAGCTCGCGGCGCGGGAGATGGCCTGCACCACGAGTGTCATTGCCTTACTGGACCGAGACCAATACATGGGCGTCGCGTCCAACGTACCGGAACTTCGCGGCGCGTTGGTGCCACGTACGCAGGCCATGTGCGCCCACACCATCATGGAATCCCAAACGCCGTTGCTCGTACCGCATCCCGAAATGGACATCCGCTTCAGCAAGTTTGATTCGGTAGACCAGTACGGCGTGCGTTTCTACTGTGCGTTCCCGTTGATCGGCGAAGACGGCTACGTCGTGGGCTCCATGTGCTGCGTGAACGGCGAATCACTCGAAGTGAGCGAGGCGCAGCTCGCTGCGTTCCAGCGTCTCGCGGCGACAGCGTCGAAAGTCATGCGTGTAGAGACGGAGCACCGGCAACGCCGCAAGGACTCGACCACATCGTCGACTGCAGCCGACCACGCGTGAGGACACTCCTCAGAGCGGAGCGGACAATCTCGTGCCTCGCGGGTTCTCTTGTTGTGTTGGATCGTTTCGTCTCGATTGAGCAGAGATGAGGTGTGTCGTATAATAATACATGCATTTGTATGAATACAAATGGGCGTGGTCGCGTGGTCTCTCTGGAACGAGTGAGGAGACCACGATCGGATGGCGATGTTGAAGTTGACGAAGTTGAAGTTGACCAACAGTACTGTACAGACTCGAGAGATGGGCTGTTGCCACCGATTTCCACAGTACAGTACTGTACCGCATAATACCGAGACAGAGACCGTATTCCTGCCGCCCTGTGCTGTTCGATCGGCCCGAACGTTCGCGTCGCTTCGCTACTGTAGCAGGTCAGCTGCCAGCGAGTGCGACCGTGATCGTCGAACGCCCATCGCAATCCACCGCAGCTGTCGCTGTCGTCAGCGTATCGTCCAAGGAAGGATCCAACGCCTCCGCGAGGCGCTGGTTCGCCATTGTTAAACAGCTCTGGGCGGATGGATCCCTCGTGTACCGGGCCTGTACCGAGCACCCGCTGCCGTGAGATTCCTACACGCTTAGCTCAAACTCCACACGTTCCACGACGCTTGCGGTGCGTCGCGACGAGACGAAGAAGAAACACCAGGCTCATTCGAACCATGGTGGACCCTCCAAGGTTCGGTGCCTCTGCGCCACATCGCTCTCTGTTCTGGAACATTTGGTGTCGTCGCCCGGTCTGTCCCTCTTCTCTATTGTACAGTAATAGAAGCCTCGGTTGGTGACGAGCACAGCAGCGGTCTCCTGAGGAGGCGGAGGAGGCGCAGAATCTCCTCTCCTCCTTCCTTCCTCCTCCTCAGCCGTCGTGGTTGTCGACCGCCCACACTCGGAAGCTACAACCGCAACAAACGCTCTTCGGCATCCGACAAGACCATCATGCAGCGCCTTCTCAAGCTCGCGCAGAGCCGCGCTATTGACGGCGTCGTCGCCGACCCGCCACGCATCCGTAAAGCGCGTGATCTAGAGCGTGCTGGACATCGAAGGTTCCCATCGGAGCCTGAGTAGTGCGTCGAGCGACGCGTCGTCGGTCGTGCTGACCCCAAGCAGCTTTGACACGGACTATCTCCAAGCGCTCGCGAGTCGCGTACCCTTGCGGTCCGATGATCACCGTTGCTGCAAGGTCGATACGAGCGGCTTGGCGACCGTGACAACACCGGTGCCCGACGACCAAGAGACGCGCTTCGAGTCCGTGCGGCAAATGAACGGCGGTGACCTCGCGACGGTCGTCGAGCTCGAGATTCTGTGGGCTCGCAGCGCGATCTCGCTCGTCGATCGTAGTGATGCGATCGAGACTGAGCACTGACAACGCTACCAGGGCGCGGTCGTGTCATTAGGACCAGTGGATCATCCTTGACATTGGGAGAAAGATACAGCTGTACTTTCGTGTAAGCAAATGTACAGCGACGGGACGGTCTCCGTTCTGGTTGAAGTTGCCACCCCTCCGTTCGCTCTTCGTTTTGTGGGCAGCAACCGAAACGGATGCCTGCGACGTGTGTCTGTGGGGCAAGAAGCCAACCGAACGGCTCACGCAGACGTTCTTTCGATCTCTGTGGGGTACAAGATGCCGAACGCAGCAACACGTCACGTCCCTAGCGCTGCTGACCAGAAGTCACCACATGCAACAGCGTTCGACGCGTTCTATTGGCCGTACCAAAGCACGAGAACACTGCAGCACGTCCGTTAAGAGCCACAAATTCCATTCCACCAATGCGCCGCGCATTCTGTGCCGACCGCTCCGTTCCCAACGGACAAACCAGCAACACTTTTGACCCGCCAGTGCTTCTGCTCGGTCTAATTCCCACACACGACAGCCGTCCGCTGTGGTGCACGCCATTCTTCTACGGATCTCTCTCTCGTACCTAGCGGTGCGGGCAGTCTCCGCACACTGTCGTTTCCTTCTTTTGGAAGCTCAGGGCAGTGTAACAATGGGATCCCGTCATGTGATTCCGAACAGAGACCGTAATGATGATCCACACCAGGTGATCGCCGCCCGCCTTGGGCAGTCACAAGAATTGTGGACGACGTCGGTCGCCATCCGTGGCATTCGACAACGTGCCACGAGTCTCCACCCCTGCCAGCTCCTCTCCCCTCCATGACGGCCCGCTTCGCTCTCTTCAAGACACAGGCGTCTTCCCAACCATCTGCCCACTTGTCACCGACCACTGACAGCAACGCATTTGGCAAGTCCCGCTCGGATAGCACCCTGAGTTCAACAATTCACGAGCATTCAATGGCAGTCGACGACGACGACCTCGCTGCCACGGCTGCCACGACCAAGCGCCGTATTGATTGGGACAGTGTCATGGTGTCGGCACGCGTCGGCCCAGCGCGATGGCAGCTCCGACCTGCTTCCTCCTCGCCAGACACCAGCGTGTACACGCGCCAAGAGTCGTCGCGCTTCGATGTGCTGTCCGTAGGGCTCGTCCCGGGCTGCGTCGCCGAGATCCTCAACGTCCTCCAGAGCCACACGAGTGAGCAGTACGCCCAGCAAATGGAAGGGATTTACGCCACTCAGTTCCGTAGCGGTGAGATTGTTCACAGTGTCGATCTGGCGGCGCGAAAGCCCGTGTCGGAGACAGAGGCCACGCTTGCAGAGCTCACCGTGAAGCGCGTGCGCTTCCACAAGGCGAGCTGGTACGCGAACCACGAAGAGTGGTGCTACGCCGACGCCGTCTACCGCAGCACACACGGTGGTCGTAACGCTGCCGTCGAGAAGCTCATGACGACCATGCAGGCCACGGCCATCGGGTCCGCCGACCCAGCCACTAGTCACGTAAACACGTTCCACGACGTCGTGTGTGGCTACCTCCTTCGCGCCGGCGCCGAGGATACGCCATGTACTGAGTCAGAGGACAAAGAGGGCGATCAGCGTGTGCCACGTGTGACACGCGTGAGCTTTTACGGCGAGTTCCAGGTCCCCAAACAAATTGGGTTTTCCCTCGGCGCTGCCGCTGCGTGGCGACGGTCGACTGCAGCGTCCGACAAGACCATCAAGCAACGACTCGTCGGGCTGGCCGAGAGCACGGCGCGGCTCACGGCGCTCGTACGGCGCCAGCGCCTCGGTCTGCAAGGCCTCGTCGATGGAAACCGCTTCTTGCCGCCGACCAATGCACCTTGTCGCGTGTGCACGCGTATGTTGCTGGTCGCGAAGCTCTGTCGCGTCTGTGGCCACGGCGTCTGCAGCGACTGCTCGGCAAAACACGAGCGGGCGCGGATGGTGCCGGGGAGCCACGTGCTCGACGTGACACGCGTGCGTGTCTGTGCTGACTGCGTAGCACGAATCGACCAGGCCGAGTACGGGAACCTCACGAGCACGAGTCTTCTCGGCACACACGTTGTCGCGAGGCCGTCGTCGTCGACCGACGAGCCATCAACGAGTCTACAAGCTTTGCTACGCGACGCGCTGCTGACGGCGCCGTCGCCGAGTCGGAAAGCGACGGTCAAGAACGTCATCCAGTGCGTACTGGACCAGGCGACGACGAGCGAACGGGACCGGAGCGACAGTGCGCACAGCAGTCAACGAACGACGCCGACGCTGTCGCCCACGAGTTCCGACGGCGACTACGCCGACGCACTCGCGTGGCTCACGCTCGACGATGTCGAGTTGCGCTCGGACGACCGCCGGTGCTACCAGATCGATACAAGCGGCTCGGAGACCGCCGTGCCGCCGCCAGTCCCCGACAACGAAGAGGCTCGCCTCGAAGCCGTCGCGAGGATGAGCGTCCCGGCGTTGGCGACAGTGGTCGAGCTCGAGATTCTGTGCGAGCTCGCGACGAGGGAACTGAGCTGCGACTCGAGCGTCATCGGCCTCATTGACCGCGACCTGTACTTCGCCATTGCATCGAACGCGCCAGCGCTACGCCAGGTGATCGTCCCGCGCACGCAGTCCATGTGTGCGCACACGATCATGGAGTCCCACAGGCCGCTGCTCGTGTCGCATCCGGAAATGGACGTTCGCTTCAGCAAGTTTGCGTCAATCGACCAGTTCGGCGTGCGGTTCTACTGCGCATTCCCACTGCTAGCGGACGATGGACACGTTGTTGGGTCGATGTGCTGTATCCACAACACGTCGCTCGACATCGACGCGTCGCAGCTCGCAGCGTTCAAGAAGTTGGCAGCGACGGCCGCAAAGGTCATGCGTGTCGAGACCGAGAGCCGGCGACGCCGCAAGGACTCGGCCGTGTCGTTCGGGCCAGTAGACTGTCCCTAGACCACAGCACGGTAAACTGTCGGCGGATCGTGGGCCCACGGGACGTGTCAGAAGAACGATAACGTTAGTGTAGTTAGCTGTGTTTCAATGAGGTTCTCTAAATTCGCAATGTCGTTTGGATCGTGTGCGTCTAGAGCAGCACAGTAGTATTGCCTTGTAGAAAAGGAGGAGTGAGGGGTCCAGTGTGTGGCCACAACACGGAATTGGATCCATGGAGCGTGTGATGAGACCGTCGTGAAGTTGAAGTTACCGTCGTTGAAGCTGGCCATACGCGACAACCCGATGGGTCTCGTCTAACAGACGAGCGATGTCGTACAGCGTATAGAACAGTGCAGATCCATGCTCTTCGATCGATCGACTCGAACGTTCCAAGCCGGATCAGCTGCCGTTGCTGCGGTCGTCAGGTCTTTGCCCTCACAGAGCCCATCTCGCAGCTGCTGTCGCCAGCGGATCCAAATCCAGCGAGGCGCCTGTTCGCCGTTGTTGTTAAACGGGTCTGGACAGAAATTCCGTCGGAATCCCTTGGACGGATTCGCTTCTACCAGAAAAGTGATCCCTTTCTACTACTGTAGTAATAGAAGGGATTCCATCCAGCCCCATAAAACAACTCCATTGGTTCCAGTAGCAACATAGCCTATGTTACATAGCCGATCAGAAGTTCTGTTGAATCGAATATCGTCGACGGTCATCAGGAAGAGGCTCGGCGACTTCGCGGTTTGCCAGTCTCATAGCGATCTTCTCAGCTCCACCAAGACAAACAAAAAATGGAACCCTTAGAATCTTCAGCCTCTCGTTGTAGGATCCGTCTTTCCATGGATTTGATAATCCGTGAAAACGCTCGAACTCTCGGCTTCTATCGATCAAGTCCGACAACAACCCGAGAGTCTGCCTGGACGTCGATCTACTACGGTACTGGCATCTTGACTCGTGGTTACCGCACCCGTGTTCTCCTCTCGTAGAGTGTTCTGTTTTCGAACGGGAGGCTTGTCGTCCTGTCTGCTCGACGTCCAAGACCACGCCACCAATGTCCTGACAAGGGCCGAGTCGCTCGTCCTGCGTGTGGTCGTTGCTCTCTAGGACGAGACTAATACAGTGTACCACCAGCCACCACAGCCACCGACGACCTTCCCGCGTCGCTTTCAGATTGCGTGCGTCATTCAGCGATTCGCGTCACGTCCACGACAGCACACCGCAAGGGAACCGGTATCATGACGTTGGCCGTACCTCAAGTGTACCAGCCGCAACATGAGCCGTCGCCGACCCGCACGGACCGGACAGCGACGACACCACGTCCGTTCCACGAGCGCCTGGTCGTGCTCGAAGACGACGAGCTCGCGGCTTTGGCCATGGCATCCAAGCTCGGGCTTCAGTGGGACAGTATCTCGCTCTCGGCACGGCATGGCCCCGAGCGCTGGGAGCAGCTCGACATGGACCGCGACTTCCACGGGTACGCACGTCAGGAGCCGCATCGCTTCAGCGTCTTCACTGTTGGCGTCGTCCCCGGCTGCGTCGGTGAGATCCTCAACGTGCTACAGACGCCGACGAGCGAGCAGTACGCCCAGCACATGGCCGCGATCTTCCAAGACCAGTTCCGCGACGGCACGATTGTCCACCGCGTCGACGTCGCGACCGTCGCGCGTCCCCCGTTGCCCAAACGTGCCCACCACACCGAGGCGACCGAGCTCGCCGAGCTCACGGTCAAGCGCGCGACGTTCACGAAGCCACGCTGGTTCTCGAACCGTGAAGAGTGGAGCTACGTTGACGCCGTGTACCATAGCGTGCCCTCGCGTCTCCCGATTGTCGTGGAAAAACTCATGACCACGATGCAGGCAAAGGACATCCGGACGGCCGACAACGGCGGCACGACTACAAGCGTCAGCTCGAACGCGGTCCACAACGTTGTGTGTGGCTACCTCCTCCGTTCCGGTCGCGAGGATCCAGCACCGGCGCCAACGACCGCAGCGAAACACGACAACGACGCCGCAAAGATCGTCGTGCCGCGGGAGACGCGCGTGAGCTTCTACGCCGAGTTCCAGAGCCCGGCACCGGCCGCATCGACGCCGACGCTCAAAGGCTGGCGTCGGTCGGTGCCGGCACCCGACAAAACCATTGTCCAGCGACTGCTCAAGCTCGCGCAGAGCACGACGCGGCTCACGATCCTCGTGCGGCGCCAGCGTCTCGGTCTTCAAGTGCTCGCCGACGCCACGCGCTTCTTGCCGCCAACGCACTGGCCCTGCAAAGTATGTACGCGGATCCTCATGGTCGCCAAGCTCTGCCGCCTTTGTGGGCACGGCGTGTGCGGCAATTGCTCCGACAAGTACGAGCGCGTGCGGCAGCCGCACGGCAAAAAGACCCTCGAAGTCTCGTCGATCCGCGTCTGTGCCTACTGCCTTGAGCGGACCGACCAGGCCGAGTACGCAAACCTCACGCAGTCGAGTTTGCTCGGTGCTTTCGTAGTCTGCGACGATGCCGAGCCCTCAAAGTCCCCCGCACGACTACGAGCGTTGCTACAGGACGCACTGCTGACGGCGCCGTCGCCGACGCGTCACGCGTCCGTGAAGCGTGTGATCCAGAGCGTGCTCGACATTGAGAGGTCCCACCGGAGCCTGAGTAGTGCGTCGAGCGACGCGTCGTCGGTCGTGCTGATCCCAAGCAGCTCCGACACCGACTATCTCGAAGCACTCGCGTGTCTCGAGGAAGGTCACGACCGAGCGAGCCACGTACCCTTGCGGTCCGACGACCATCGTTGCTACCAGCTCGACACGAGCGGCGCGGCGGCCGTACCGACGCCCGTGCCCGACGACGAAGACGCGCGTCTCCAGGCAGTCCGGCAAATGAACGGTGCCGACCTCGCGACGGTCGTCGAGCTCGAGATTTTATGTGAGCTTGCGGCACGTGAAATGGGCTGCGCGACCAGCGCAATCTCGCTCGTCGATCGCGACGAGTACTACGGTGTCGCCTCGAACCAGTCGGCGCTCCGGAACGCGCGGATCCCACGCACGCAGACCATCTGCTCGCACACGATGATGGACAAGACCGCACCATTGATTGTCCGGCACCCCGAAGCCGACATTCGTTTCTGCAAGTTTGACTCGGTGCGGGAGCTCGGCGTGCGTTTCTACTGTGCGTTCGCATTGATCGGCGAAGACGACCAAGTGATTGGCACCATGTGCTGCCTCAACGACACGTCGCTCGAGATTAGTGCGTCGCAGCTCGCGAGCTTCCAGAAACTGGCGGCCACGGCGTCGCGGGTCATGCGCGTCGAGACGCGCAAGCGACGCCGCAAGGAATCGTCAACGTCGAGCGGCAGTGACGCAATGCTCTGAGTGTGTGGATGTGTACCGTGAGTTGTGTTGTAACGGTGTCGTAACGTTATATTTGGATTGGCTACATTCAATGCGGCGCAAGCGCCGTGCTAAACCAGCCAAGGCTGCTTGGCTTCTGCACGTAGTAGATGGGTCGAGGGAGAGTGTTGGGTCGACCACAGTGGGAGTCTCAAAGTCAAGTGTCGCATGGTTTTGCATGACCGTCCTGTACTATTAATAGTAGCAGCTCAGGATTCACGCCACCACACGCAGTGTACACTGCAGTGGTTGGACCCTCCCGTCACTTCCGCCTCGTTGCTATCATCTCCTCGTTCCGCGATGGTTCATCGAGTGACGATGAGTGGTGTGGGATCTCTACCGCAACCGGTATCAATACGTAGTACGTAGTATACCTTTCGTGAACACAGCGATCGGACCATTGTCTACGAACCCGGCGAGGAGCTCGTGCGTGCTCGAGACGAGCGCGTACAGGCTGCCGACGTGACGCGATACGTTCATTGGGTAAGGATACGTTTTGAGTGAAGAGGTTGGATCAGTATTGGACATTTACACTAAACGCCGAGCTGCTGAGCAGCTTGGGTACGGCCATTTAGCGACCTACGGACGTTGTGTCGGGCCGACACGCTGCCTGAAGGTATTGCAAGATGAGTCCCGCAATCCGCAGCGACGACGACACACGTACATGGCGTGCACCACACAATTGCGCGGGGACTCCGTCCAGTCGGCATTCGTCGCAACAGCCACGAACGTGCGTAGAATTTGCTTGCACGCCAGGGAAGAGACGTGGGGCAATACCTGGTGGTGTGCTGAACCTCCTCGGCTTTAAGACCAGTGTGGACAGCAGGACCGTTTCGCTGGAAACCAGTTTCTCCGGACCGAGATATTCGACCACATAGAGCCCACTGGCTGAAGGTCACCTAGAGCCCAGTGGGCTCAGCCCACGGGCTGAAGGTCTCCGATAACCTTCGACTCATGAAGCAACACCTGGAGGTATTGATACAGAATATCGAAGCTTTGGACCAATCCTTCGATATTTGATATGGCTACACTCCCTGAAAACGAATGGGTTCAGCATTCGACCTCTCAGTTGGCGTCACCATCTTTCCACGAATTAGACGCGGTGCCTATAGGCATGTTTTGCTTCACGGTACTCATACTGCCGTTGCACAATCTAGCGGTGGCTCTCTCCACATTCCATCCTCTATGTTATGGCCTGCTCTTGCCTCCACGTCTGACCATCGCGGCTCCACACTGGCGATCCAGTCAGCGTGACCAACGCCATGTCGCTCCGCCCGCCACCGATTACTGTACAGTAGCACGGAATGCCAACACGTTCCGGCGGTCCTCGCAAACTCTCACGCAGTACTTTCTCCACTTGCCAATTCCTTCCTTCCACAAGCCATGGCGTCCATCTTCTCCCGCTCCAAGCACCGCGACCAGCAAGCGGTCGCGCCACGCAGTGGTTACACACGGTCACCGTCGACTCAATCCACGTCGTCGCAGCAGCAAGAATCGTCGCTCTCCCAATCCGCAGAAAGATCGACCTCGTCCAAGTCGCTGCGCTCGACGTTCTGTGCGCGGCTGGTCAAGGTCGACGATGAAGAGCTCGCGGCCATGGCGCTCGACACCAAGCTCCGCATCGACTGGCGCAGCGTCGTGCTCTCGGCACGCATTGGCCCGGCGCGCTGGCGGCGCGTCCACGTGCTCGGCGACTTTGCGGTCTACACGCGCCAAGAGTCGCAGCGCTTTGGCGTGCTGGCGGTCGGCGTCGTCCCGGGCTGCGTCGCCGAAGTCGTGAACGTCCTTCAGAGTCCCAACAGTACGCAGTTTGCCCAGCACATGCAAGGTGTATTTGAAGATCAGTTCCGCGAAGGTTCGTACGTGCACCGCGTCGATGTCGCACACCAGCACTTGACCGATCGCACGTGTCGCCACGACGGCTCGGAGCTCGCCGAGCTCTCGGTCAAGACCGTGACGTTCAACAAAGCCAGCTGGCTCGCAAACCACGAAGAGTGGTGCTACGTCGACTCGATCTACCGCCACGGCGATGCGACCAAGAACGGTGGCGCGGTCGAGAAATTCCTCACGACCATGCAGCCAAAAGATATTATCGCCGGGCTGTCGGGGTGCAAGACCAAGTACTTTCACGACGTCGTGTGTGGGTACTTGCTCCGACCTGGCGCAGACGACGGTGATACGACATCGTCGTCGTCCTCGATTGACGCCGATTCCACCAAGCCCAAGAAGCCCAGCAGCACGCGCGTCACGTTCTACGCCGAGTTCCAGTCGTCCAAGACCTTTGCGTTCCCGCTTGGCGGCTCGTCACGACGCAGCTCGATGGCGGCGTCCGACAAGACCATCAAGCAACGCCTCGTCAAGCTCGCAGGTAGCACAGCACGACTCACCGCACTCGTACGGCGCCAGCGACTCGGGCTACAAGTCCTGGTCGATGGAAACCGGTTCGTACCGCCGCTGAACGTGCCGTGCAAAGTCTGCACGAACGTTCTACTCGTGGCCAAACAGTGCCGGCTCTGCGGCCACGCTGTGTGCAGCGACTGCTCGGCTATGCACGAGCGTGCGCGTCAGCCACGCCGCAGCCAGCGCGTCGAGATCGCAAGTGTGCGAGTCTGTGCGCGCTGTATCGAACGCGTCGACGGCGCCGCGTACGCCAACTTGTCGTCGTCGAGTCTACTGGGTTCGCACGTGCTGCCAGACCCGGTGGGCACCAAGTCGGCAGCTGTGATGCTGCGTGAGCTGCTCCAGGACGCGCTGCTCTCGGCGCCGTCGCCGACGCGCAAGGCCTGCGTCATGAGCGTCATCAAATGCGTTCTGAACCAAGAAGCCGAGACCGAGCGGTCGACAAAGGGCAGTTTCGTTGGCTCCACGTCGTCGGGCTCGGCGACACCTGTGCTGCTCACGCCCATGAGCTCAGACTATGACATCGTCAAGGCCATGGACTTTATGGAGGTCGACGTGGTCGTTGACGTGCGGTCGGACGAGAGCCGCATCTACCAGATTGATTCGGCCGGCACAGACGCGGCCGTACCGACGCCTGTGCCAGAGAACGAGGCCGAGCGTCTACGCGCCGTGAACCGCGTGAGCGTGTCGGAGCTCGCGGCCTCGGCCGAGCTCGAGATCTTGTGTGACGTGGCGGCCAAGGAGATGGGCTGCATGAGCAGTACGATCGCGATCATCGACACCGATACGTTCCACGTCGTGGCGTCGAACACGCCCGAGCTCCGGCGCTTGGCATTGCCGCGTGAATCGTCCATGTGCTCGCACACGATCATGGAGAAAAGCCCACTGATCGTCAAGCACCCCGAAGCCGACATTCGCTTCTCGAAGTTTGACTCGGTCGATACGTTTGGTGTGCGGTACTACTGTGCGTTCCCGCTCATGGGCGAGAACGACCAGATCATTGGCGCCATGTGCTGTATCAACAGCGAGACCATGGACATTACAACGTCGCAGTTTGCAGCGTTTAAGAAGCTCACGACCACGGCGTCGAAAGTCGTGCGCATGCAGACGACCAAGCGGATGCGCAAGCTCTCGACCGCGAGCAGCACGGCCAGCAGTGAGACCAGTGGCGACGGCGACATGCGCGTCGCGCCCTCGGCCTAAGGGCAGAATGGTACGGTAGTGAGACTAGGGTCCTTATCCATACCGTAGAACACAAGTTACTTGTCGCCTCTGGTTAATTGTCGTACTTCTGATCCTCCAATGAAATCTAGGCCAAAAATGATTTATAGCCAATAATATGTATCTACTCAGAAACGTTACCCAATCAACGACCGATAGAGGAGTACAGTACTGGACCACGGATGCGACAATTAACTAGTGTTCTACGGTACACGTCAAGTGGCACAACTTCAACATGAGCTCTTCTCATTCAGCAACCGACGAAATAGTTCAGGTGATAAATGAGGAGATTGTTGCAAGAAGAGGGTGTCCAACATGGATACCTTTCTTCCATGAACATGCCGGGTCGCGCGTAGCAGTGCCGTCGTTCTCATTCCGGCACGTTCTGTGCACAGCTCACGCGTGAGCCACCTTCCTGTGAAACGTCGTTGCTTCCCTCGAGCGAAACCGCTCAGTGCCCCGCATCTGCCCTCCCTCCAAAGGAAACAGCGTTGGCTGTTCCTGAAACCCTGTTCTAACGACCACGAGTGTGGACCCAAAGTGCCGTCGTTGCGTGGCGAGATCGCCGTATCGTTCGGTAGGTGTGCGCATTTTTCCGTCCGTTGTCTTCGTCCAACCGATTATACCGGTTGTCGGACCCGTAAGTATTGCTCCGCTTCCGTTGCGCTTCGCCTCTTCCCGTCGCTTCTGGTCAGCGTATGGAACCGTTGGTTCCGACATGGCTTGGATTTTCCGTCGTCACCGAGTACCGCTCCTCTCCTCTCTGTGGGCTCACTCGGCTCAGTCAGGCCAACGTCTAGCATCTACGCGTCCGGACGGGGCGTCGGCAGTCTTCAATTTTCTCGCTGGCTCCGTTGAGGTCCACAAGACTACTTCTAACACTTCTTGCAAAGCGTGAATATGGCGCGGGGTATGGCGAACAAGCCAACGGAAGACAACGCGTCGAACCAGACGAGTCACGACCGCGGTCCGACGAAGGAAAAAGCCGCTACGACAACACAGCGGAAGTCGTCGTCGATCGGCTACCGCGAACGCCCCGTGAGCGTCAGCGACGACCACTTGATCGCTCTCGCGTCGGTGACCAAGACCGAGACCGACTGGGCGACCATTTTGCTCTCGGCCCGCGCTGGCCCCGGCCGCTGGAAGACCCACCACACGGCGGGCGACGCGTTTACTGTCTACACACGGCAAGAGTCCCATCGCGTCGGTGTGCTGGCGGTCGGGCTCGTGCGTGGCGGCGCCGGCGAGATCATGAACGTACTGCAGTGCGCCACGAGTGCACAGTACGCACAGCAAATGGCCGGCGTCTTTGACGACCAGTTCAAGGACGGCAGCTTTGTCTACCACGTACCGCGACGGACGCAGATCGACCAGAAGTATCCGTCGAGAGAAGTGCAGCTCGTGGACGTGGCGGTCAAGACCGTGACGTTCCACAAGACTGGCTGGCTCGGCCCCTGTGAAGAATGGTGCTACCTCGACGCTGTGTACCGTCACGGTACGACAGGTGTCGCTGAGAAACTCATGACGACGCTCGACCCCAAGGCGATTGTCGCGGGGCTCTCGTCGGGCCGGACGAAGCAGATCCATGGTATCGCGTGCGCGTACTTGCTTCTGCCTGAAGACAAGCCACAATCAACCACAAAGGACGCAACGCACACGTCTAATCAAGACGAGAACGATCACGAAGACAAGGCCGAGACGAAGAAGGCGATAACCGTCGTCAAACAGACACGGGTCCATTTCCACGGCGAGTTTCTCGTCCCCAAGCGCTTGGGACTTCCTGTGCCGTCGTCGCTACTAGCGTCCGACAAGGCCATCAAGCAGCGCTTGCTGCGCCTGGCCGACAGCTGCGCCCGGCTCGACGTACTCGTGCGGCGCCAGCGGCTCGGTGTCCAAGACGTGGTTGACGTCACGCGCGTGCTGCCGCCGACCAACACACCGTGTCGAGTCTGCACGACAATGCTGTTGGTCGCCAAGATCTGCCGGCTCTGTGGTATGGGCGTCTGTACTAACTGCTCCCAAAAGCACGAGCGTGCCGTGCTGTCTCCGGACGCTGCAAAAGGTCCTGCGTCTGCGCTGCGTGTCCATACGATCCGTGTCTGTGCCGACTGCATGTACCGTGTCGACCGCGCGTGCTACGACAACCTCACGCCCGCAAGTCTTCGTGGCCCGCACATTGTGCCGGATGCGATCGACACGCCTCTGCCCACGACGGCGCTGCGTGGGCTTCTCCACGCCGCACTCGTGCAAGCGCCATCGCCGTCCCGCAAAGCCAGTGTCATGAGCGTGATCAAGTGCGTGCTGGATCAAGAAGCTGCCGATTCGTCCTCGTCCTCGACCTCAACCTCGACCGCTCCGTCGAGCCCGCTGCTCACGCCCACGAGTTCGGAGCGCGACTACCTCGACGCGCTCGAGTACCTCGACGTTGAGCACGTGCCCCACGAGCGTGCACAGTGCCGCACGCACGAAGGCGAGCGCTGTTACCGCGTCGGTGCGACCGATCCCGACGCGGCGCTCGATGCACCAGTGTCCGACCACGAAGACGCACGGCTCCGTGCGGTCGCCCAAGTCGACTTGGACGAACTCGCCGACTCGGTCGAGCTCAACTTGCTCTGCCACTTGGCGGCGAAGGAAATGGGCTGTTCGACCAGCACAATCTCGATCTTTGATCGCGACTCGCTCCACTGCGTCGCGACCAACGTCGACGCGTACGCGCGGCTGCAGTTGCCGCGATGGAACACCATCTGTGCGCACACGATCCTCGACAAACGACCGCATTTGATCCCGCACCCCGAGGCCGATATCCGCATGGCCGATGCGCTCGTGGTCTCGGGCTACGGCGTGCGGTTCTACTTTGCGTTTCCTGTCGTCGACGCCGACAGCGGCGAGATCATTGGCTCGTACTGCGTCATGAACGAACGATCGCAAGCGATCACGGCGTCGCAGTTCTCGGCGTTCAAGAAGCTTGCTGAGACCTGTAACAAGATCGTCCGTGTCCATATCGAGACGGTGCGGCGACGCCGCGACGAGTCCTCGGCTACCAACAACAGCAACATACAAAGTCCCGACGCCCACGAGCAGCCCAGTCGGTAGCCAAGTCCATGCTGTCCTTTCTTGGTTGCTTCCTGCTCGGGAAGAGCGTTCACGAACGCCGCGCGATTGACATAAGTAGGTGTACTAGTACATCTCGTTCAGATTCCGAATATATCACGCACAGAACTCTCTTATGTACGTGTCTGGTTTAGTCAAAGTATCTGATCTCCTTAGCTCCAGCAGGCCGAGTCGACCGACACTTCGCACTGCACCATTCAACGTACACGCCATGCTTCCGCTGTTGCAATGGACTTGTGGTCACCACGCTCTATCGCGTCGTCAGGCTCCAAAGAGTCCCACATCAAAGTGATAGAAGAGGGAATTTAGAACTTGCTGTGACGTCAGAAGTACAGCATGGCGCCGTCGTTCTGAACTCAGTCGCTCTTCTGCAGTGCGCCTGAGATTTCGTTGGAGTTCAGTGTCATCCAGTTCATAAGGGCCAAACGGCTCACGAATTTCGGAAGCGCTCCCACAGGCGAAGGTTGCGAAGGCCGAGGCGACACATATTACACGACGCACGAGTGACGACACGACACAGAGACCCAGAAAATTCATCCCCGCTCGCTCTTTCTCCCTCGCTCGGTCTCTCAGCGCGTTGTTTTTAGTCGACGCGTCTGCTGCATCACGTTGGTGCGTGACTGACTGAGAGCACATGTGGATCGCGAGCCATACGTCGGTGCCGGCGCCTGTCTCCCTCCGGAGACTGAACTACATAATACAGTACAAGGCGCTGTACAAGGCGCCACGTTGAGTCGTGCTGGAATGATTCGCTGCGAGTGGTCACGCAGACCCACAGACTATTACGGACAGCCTACAGGGTACACTGTACGGTACAGCATCGTCGACAGCGACGTTGTGGGCTGAATGAACCACCCCAGACATTCGGGATTGCACATCAAGTCTGTCGAAAGAGTGCGTGTGTTGGTGTGCTGCTCTGGTTTGTCGCGGACGCAAAACTCGCTCTCTCTGGAAACGTATCGACTCTGGGCAGTTCGCGGTCGTAAAATCCTACTGTACTGTGAGCCCGTCAACGTTGCGGGTCTAATGCGCTGTGGGCTACAGAGCGACGACACCGAGAATCTCGGATCTTCCAGGTAGGAAGCTTCCAGGCTGGAAGCACTATCCTATTACCGTACCGGTAGTAACATTAGATGAACCGTGGTGTCAAGGCCACGACTTGATGAGCATGCACGGTCCACTGGATCAAGTGTGGTCCTCGTTTAGGGAAGTCAATGAGGCCTCCGGGCTCTGTGGATCAGGCACCTGCGCCAATCGGTGCGTGCCGATCTACAGCGACGAACGGCTCCCGTCTCGTTCCCTTGTTGTTGTTCCATGTGCTCACTCATGGGCCAACGACCGAGATGCGATGTGGGACGATTCGTCCGAGACCCTTGACGAGCAGACGATGAGTCGTCATCCCAGCACAGATAGATTTCATTAGTCAAAAGACGGTGTAAAACATAGGATATGGTACCCAATGTAGGATCTCAAAATACCCTCTTTTGACTCTTCGTGTTGTGTATCACCTACTACTGGTTTTGTACCTCCTCACATCTGGCTCGCGACGCGCTGATGGCGGCGGTCGCTCTCTTGCAACGCGTCATCGTTGCGTGCGTTCCCCATTTCTCACCGCTTGGTGGTCGAGTGATAGTGTTCTTGAAGCTTCCTCTGTCGACGGCGTCCACGAAACTGGACGGAACAGATCGCTGTGTCAGAGCGTCCAGTGTGGAGACACAACCGACGGCGACTGCCGCAACTCGCTGCTCCAACGTGCGCCGTGCTGAAACCTTCCGCAACATTCGACAGGCCCACGTCACGTCTGAGAGAACCTTGCTGGCAGTATGCCACACCAGCGAATCACCAGAGTGGGTGAATGAGCAGGAGAGTGGGGCCACCAGAGTGTCATCGTCGATCGCCACTGTGGTCTCTGGGCCAGAGTCTGGCTGGAGGCCGGTGACCCCAGCTGGACGCCTCTCTCTGGCGACACGGGACAGCTTGCGGCGTGTTAATTTGATTGGCAGCCGGACCTGATGGGCCCTCGCTTTTCGCTTTGCTTCAAGGTCTTCCCGCTCCGTCCACGTCAGAATTCTACACTGTACCGGTACTGTAGGCCAGCCCGCCCGCTTGGCGCTGCCGTCAGCTGGTTTAACAGCGTAGCCCTTGCCCCATCTCTGGTCGCCACTACTGCACTGGCAGGCGAAAGCGAAACCCTCCGCGGGCGAGGGACGTGGTTGACGCGCCCTCGTGTTTCTCCCATCGTTGGAGTGAGGCGAAGGCTCCTCCTGTTCCATCCATCCGACACAGCGTCACTCTCGAATCCGCTGCCTCCCGCACCGCCGGTCCCTGACCACCGAAGTCGTCCCCATTCCATAACTCTGAGTGATCAATGCCGTTCTCGTCCAAGAAGCAGCAGCATCCGTCGCACATGAGTGCGATGCTGGAGGAAGCGGCACGCTCGCCGACGGTCTCAACGTCCAAATCGTCGCGCACAGCGTCGACGTCCACGGCGTCGGCGTCGCGGCCACGCCGCACGGTCGCACCGACCGTACGGGACGCCAACCTCGTCCAGCTCGCGCACCGCACCAAGCGCAAGATCCAGTGGAACAAGATCCTGCGTGGCTCGGACCCGACGGCCGCGCAGTGGAAGTGGCTCGAGAACGAGCGCAACTTTTCGATTTATACCAAGCAGAACGACCATGGCGCCTCGCAGTTTGCCGTGCTCGCGATCGGCGTCGTGAAAGGAAGTGTCCCGGAACTCGCGTCGCTGCTCATTGCCACCTCGCAGAACGCGTACGTGCGCAAGATGGAAGCGCTGTACGGCAAGACCTTCAAGCACGGCATGTACGTGAACGACGTCGAGTCCGAGCCCGTTGGACCAACCGAGTTGGACCAGCACGACGACGCGCCCATGCAGCTCTCGGTCCGCACCGCGACGTTTGAGAAGCTCGGTGGCTGGCTCGCGAGCCACGACGAGTGGTGCTTCCTCGAGTCGGTCGCGTTCCACCGCGAGCGCCAAGTGCTAGAGAAACTGATCACGACGCTCTCGCCGCAGGACGCCTTTGCTGCCGACCGTGGCTCGCTCGCGGGTAGCAGCGGCAGTGGCAGCTCGAGCGTCAAGCTCTTTAGCGGTGTGACCGCTGGCTTCCGCGTCGAGCCTGACCAGTACGAGACCAGCGACGTACCGCCGGGCATGGAAGACACGCGCGACTCGCGGTCGGTCGAAGAGAAAGCGTCGGCCACGCCCCGCGTCGCGACGCGTGTCCACTTTTACGCCGACTATGCCGGCAGCGGCTCGAGCTCGGTACGCGAGTCGCTGAGCGCACGCTTTGGTCGCTTTGCGGTCCCAAAGCTCAAGCACAGCACATCGGACAAGGCCGTGAAGCAGCGACTCGTGCACTTGGCCAAGAGCTGCGATCGGCTCTCGCATCTCGTGCGCCGGCGCCGACTGGGGATGCAGCTGGTCGTGGACCAGAAGCGCTTTTTGCACGCGGCCAGTGCGAGCTGCTTTTGCTGTGACAAGACGCTCGGTGTCATCGCGAAAGTCTGCCGGGTGTGCGGTCAGGGCGTGTGCAGCGACTGCTCGGCCAAGTACGAACGGGAGACCCACACGCGGCTCTCACGTGGCGGTCGTGTGCGGCTCGAAGACGTCCGCGTGTGCGATCCGTGCCTCACGCGCATTGACAACGCCGACTACTCGTCGATCTCGGATGCCGCGTTGGCCGGGCCGGGTGTCCACCCGAACCCACCGGGCGCCAAGCCCGCAGCCGCCGACCTCAAGGACTTGCTCCACGACGCCTTGATGCAGGCGCCGTCACCGTCGCGCAAGGACGCTGTACTCAGCGTGATCCGCTGTGTGCTGGACCAAGAACGTGCAAGCGAGCCAACGCCGCCGACGACGCCGTCGCCGCTGCCGTACGACCACCACAGCGCTAGCACCAGCGGCTTTGAGAAACCGCGTGTTCTGCTCACGCCTGTGAGCACGGACCGGGACTACGTCGATGCGCTCGACTACTTGAACGTTGAGACCGTGGCCCACACTGAGCCTGCATTGCTCGCGAACCCCGAGGGGCGCCCGTACGCCATCGACACGCGCACCGGCAGCCCCGACGCACAGCTGGCGTACCCTATGCCCGAGAACGAGCGCCAGCGCCTCGATGCGATCGACTACACCCACGCGCTCGGCCACGGCACGTACGCCGAGCTCGATATCATCTGCGAGATTGCTGCCAAAGAGCTCGGTTCGTTTGCGAGTCTGGTCTCGGTCATCACGAGCGACGAGCAACGCGTGATCGGTGCGAACATGGACTTTCTACGCGAGCTCGTGATCAAGCGCGAGGACGCGTTCTGCGCCCATGCGATCATGGGCACCCAGCCGCTCGAAGTGCCGCACCCCGAAGCCGACATCCGCTTCAGCAAGATTGTGCCGGTCACGGCGCTCGGCGCACGGTACTACTGTGGCTTCCCGATCGTCGCCGACGACGAGCACGGCTCGATCATTGGCTCGCTGTGTGTGATCGACAACAAGGCCAACGCACTGACCGAGTCACAGTACGCTGTGCTGCGCAAGCTCGCAGCGACGGCGTCCAAGGTCGTCAAGATCGAAGGCGCCAAGCGCCGCAACAGCAACACCAGCAGCATTGCGCTCTCGGCGCCTCCGTCGCCCATGGCGCAGACCAGCGAGCTGTGAGCGCACGCCACCCCCATTCAAGTTATCGTATTAGGCTAGAGATGATGAATTCCTTTATTTCCCACCAAGACGTTCTCCGCCCTTGGCGTCCATCTCTCTTCGCCACACGTCACAGATTTGGCACACGTCACAGATTGGCACAGCTCCGGTGTACCCATTCCTTGGTACAGTATCGGATCTGCTCGTCTGAGTTGCTCTGCTTTGGTCTCACCTCTCGCCCGAAACCTCAACGTCGCGGGGCGCGCTCCATTCGCTTCATTCGCTTCGCGTCGGCATCCTCATGGCGTCGACGCCGCAGCCGCGCGGCAGCTTCGACGACGTCTATCGCGCCAACGGCAGTGGGCTGCTCTCGTCGGTCGCGTCGGTTGCGTCGTCCTCGTCGCTCCTGGCGCTCTCGGTAGGCGGCGACAAGCCACTGGACGACGGCGACGCCGACATGGTCGACGACGAGCACGACGCCATGTCTGAGACCTCGTCGCTCGACATTGACGCGTCCGACGGTGACGCGCTTGCTGCCATTGCGCTCGAGGCCTGCGACTCGATGGAGCTGTTGCTGGACGAACCGGACGACCACGATGGCTCGGTGCCTGTGTACGCAGCACGGAAACCACGACCGGCGTCGTTCCACGGCATTCTCTCGACCGACTCGCCCTCAAGTCCCCTCCTGTCGTTGCGCGACCACCACCACCAGCCGCTTGCGCGTGCGGCCAGCTTTGGGGCGTCGTACTCTGCGTCGTCTTCGGTGCTTGGTGGCTCCACACTCCCACAACAGTCGCCACCGCTCTCGACTGTGTGGGGCGAACGCTCGACCACAAGCACGCGGAGGTGGCCGCTGTCGCCGGCCAAGAAGCGCAAGCGCAAGATCTCGTTTCTCCACTGTCACTTCGTGCCGGCCATGAGCAAGCACGTCGAGCGTAGTCTAACGTCGCCGCATCCGCTGCTTGTCGACGACGAAGCCGACGATCTCATGGACGGCGCTGGCGCTTCACGCACCAACGACCGCTGTGACGACGACGCCCACACACATGACACCAGACCTTCAACACGATCGTTTGCCAAGGTCGAGTGGGCCCACGACGAAAGCCTATACGACGACCGCAACGGCTACCACCTTGTCGCGGCCAAGAACCAAGTCGTCGGCGCGCAGCTACGCCTGCTCTCGAACGCGCCGTTCCAGCTCACGACCGACCGCGCAAACTGGCTGCTCGCCCAGGGCCACGCACCACGCTGCCGCGTCCACGTCGAGACAGCGTACTTGCCCCAACCGCTTCAAGTACAAGTGCTGCTCATCGGGTACGTCGAGGACGAGACCGGCGAGCGCGTCATGGAGACGCTGGAGAAACGTACGTCGTCGCCGACACTTGCGCTCGAGCATGCGCTGTATGTCCGCGTACGCGTCGGCGCGACCGTCGTCGACGGTGCCTACGACATTCCTGTCCGTATCTTCACGCAATACGCTGGCTTCACGGACGAGCAGCTCAGCTGGACCACGACGCTCCACGTACGCGTCGCGAACGTCACGCTGCCGTCGCCGGCGCAGTATGCGTTCCACTTGGACCTCTGGCAACACCACTGCTCGATCGCACGCGGCCACGGCGGCGTTCCGCTCTGGAGCGACGCCCACTTTGTATTGCTCGATCGGTACTTTGCATCACTTGCCGAACTCGGGCAAAAGTGCCTCACGGTCGTTGCGACCGAGATGCCGTGGGCCGGGCAGCAGTGCTACAACGAGACAACGTATCCGTCGCCGCTCTTTGAGCACGCGCTGCTCGACGTGTACGAAGACGAGAAAGGCCAGCTCAGTATCGACTTTCAGCACTTTGACCGGCTCGTGGCGCTCGCCGAGCGCCATCACATGGCCGCGGAGATTGAAGTCTTTGGCGTGTTCTCGATCTGGCGCGATCCGGCCAATGGCTTTGACACGCCTGTTGAAGCCACTACCTCCACCGACCCAGCGCCAAGCGATCGCCGCAAGCCGTCCGGTCCAGGCGCTGCAGCAGGCGCCGAGAAACCGCTCGATAGCTGGCGCATCCGTTGCGTCCATCGCACGACGCAGCGTGTCCGGTACTTACGCTCGATGGCCGAGATTGAGCGGTTTGTCGCGCTTTTCCATGCGCACTGTGTCGCACGCGAGCTCGTCGACCGCGTCCGCGTGTGCGCCGACGAACCCAGCGACCTCGCAGCGTTCCGCATGCAAATGGCGTTTCTCAAGGCCCACGCCCCACACTTCCAAGTCAAAGTCGCCCTCAATCACCTCGACTTTCTCCAGCACGCACCGCCACAAGTCGTCGACGTCGTGCCGCTCTTGCCGCTCGTGTGTGCCGACCGCGAGGTCACGCATCGCTGGCGACGTCACGTCCACGACGCCTCCCGTAATGGCAAGTTTTGCTGGTACGTGTGCTGCGGACCGGCGTACCCGAACCAGTTTGTCTCGTCGCCGCTGGCCGAGAGCGAGCTCGTGGGCTTTCTCACCCATTTCCTCGGACTCGACGGCTTCTTGCGGTGGAACTTTTGCCTCTGGCCGGCCCAGCCGTGGACCAACCTCAAGTGGCGCAGCCCCACGTGGAAAGTCGGCGACATGTACTTTGTGCTCCCCGGCCTCGACGGCTGTCCGGTCGAGACGCTGCGGTACGAAGCACTGCGCTTTGCGGTCCAGAGCTACGAGCTCCTGCGGCTGGCCGAGACGCGGCTGGCCGGACCCGAGTTTACACGGCTCGAGAGCGACGTCGCCGCGCTTGTGTGGCGCTCGCCGGGCCACGCACAGTTGGGACTGTACCTCGAGCACCGCCGCGCGCCCGAGGATCTCTACTCGCTCGATCCGCTTGACTACGAGCGTGCGCGGCAGCTGCTGATCGACGCGCTCGCGGTGGCCGAGGGCCTCGCGCAGTCGTCTTCCAGCAACGACAGCTCAAGCGGAGTGGCCACGCCATTGATCGCCGTGGTCGAGCCGGGCGTGCTGAGTCCGCCTCGTGGGAGCACGCCGACGTCGCCACGGAAACGAAGCTTCCACAGATAACGGGAATGACAAGAGAAGGAGCCAAGATCAAATGGTGGGAAACGGAATGATATTGAAGTTGTAGGGAGAGAGATAGAGATCGCGGTCGGCTCATATGGTGATGCATGTTAACGTGTATCCACATGTATGAATTTCAGAACAGGTCTGTGTGGAATTCTTTAATCATCGCCAAACACATACAGGCAAATTGAACAGGGGATGAAGAGAGACGATCAGTAAGGAGGATGCTCATCATTGTGATCAAGAAGGGGAATCCAAAAACAAGGATCTCATCATCTCGTCTCTCGCTCATTCCAGCATTGCATTCGCATACACACACAGGCACACAGGCAGATCAATCGACGGTGTTTCATACAAAAATTGGTTATAGGTGATGGGGTTTTCCACATCGCGAAACGAATTCCACTTCAGCGTGGTGCATGAAATCGTTAAATCATCAACACCGTTGGCACACAGGCATTCACACATACAGATTGAGATGGCAGCATCTATGTTGACTCCGCTGCACCGAGCAGTAGCAGCGGACTCCGTAGTAAGATCGCTCCAAGCATTTCGCTCGTCGCTTTTGCTTCTGAAAAAAGTACCGGTTCCAATTACAAGATGCAACCAAATGGCCCACGAGATTCCCGACCAACCTCTGCAGCAAGCACGCGCCGGAGCCGAGCGCAACACAACCGCACTCTTTCCCGAACTTTTCAGCGCGAGAAGGAGCTTGGTTGTATCGAACCCGAGACGCGCACCTGCCGCAGAAGCCAGCCATAGTGGGGCTCATGAACCACGTCGCATGACATTGCCGGCGTGGAGTACGACGAAGCAAACACACTCATACAAATATAAATGCACACTCATACAGGCTAATGGAGGTCAGCACTTTGGTTGATTTCATCGCGATTACGCGTATCAAGAACACGGACCAAAGTATATGGTCATCAATCCTCCCACACACAGACGCAGTCATACAGACAGGCATACATAGGCATTCGCATACAGGCTGAGCAAGGGGAGAGCTCATTTTATGGGTGATAGTGATATATTCGAATCCGCATGGCTAGTTGGTTCAAGCCAGATCAGACACTGCTTTCATCATTGCAGCTCCCCAGACACACACACATACAGACATACAGATAGACAGACATAGGCACACAGAGCATGCCACATACCGTCTCGGGTCGAAAAGAGAGAATCGGACTGGACTCGGAGATTGCAAAATGATTCCGGATGCAGCGTTCTTCCTCAGTGCGAAGGTTTTCGCGTAGGAAGAGGGAGCTGTTTTTCTTCACTGTCCAGTCGAGATACACGCGGGTGGTTGTCGAAGTCATGAGGGCATGGCGCGCTTCTTGGCGGCTGGCCAAGAGAGGGAATGAGGATGGTCAAGTCGTTTCGCGCTCCCGCAAGCTTCGAGGGTTCGATGGATTTTGTGTGGCGTTGGTTGGGAGGGTGCGGCCAGTCATTCCGTAAATAGCTGTTCGGAATTCATAATTACGACGTGTAAAAAGCGGCAGTATGGCGTCGACGGGTACAGTACACAGCGCGTCGTTCGTGATAAACGGTGTTTTCATGAAAAGTGGATAAATGGACAATTCTGGATATCTGGATGTATTTTCCCCTTTTCACGAAAACGAAACGTGGGTGTAACTAAAAATTCACGTTTACGAGGTCGACGCGTGGGCCGGCAGCAAGTCTACGACGCGATCCTGAACGAGCAGCAGGTCCTCGTGCGAGCCGAAGCGCAGCAAGTACGTCACGGGCTTGAGTGTCTTGGAATCAGTGGCCTGGTCCTGTGCCTTTGTGGCGTCCTCCTGGTCGGCAGATTCGTCAATGCTGCCAGGAGCCTCGACGATAACAACCATGAGCGACTTCTCCGACTTCTTAACGCACGACACGCACGCCGTGAGCCGAGAGTTCAGGATGAGCTTCGTGCCGGGGCCGTTCGGGTGGGACTCTCGTCGCATGACCATACGTGCGCTGGCTCGCGCCTGCTCAATGTCACGTGCGTCCTTGGGCTTGAGCACGCGGAAGGGCCCGACGCCAACCTCAACGTAGTCGGTCCCCACGAGCTTGAACAGCTTCGAGCGTTTCTGGTGGTGGCAAAGACAAATTGTGAGCGACCCGCACGGCACACCAGACAGCGACACAGTAGAGCACGTACCTCAACAATGATGCGCTCAGCTTCTTCTCCGTTGGCCACCTGAAGGGAGGGAGCATCACACAGTCTCCGTTATATCACTCGCGCAAACACTTGGATAGTTCTGCTTTCTGCGGCCTCACCTCGGCCTCGGTCAGCGTGACAATGGGCGTGAACTCAACCGATGTGTCCTCGGCGTTCGGGTCAAAATCCGCAGTCGCGGCTTCACCAAACCCTTCGCTGGCATCGGTATCGGCCTTGGCAAACGCGCCAAAGCCCGAGCTAGCTTCGGCTTTCATCGCAAAGCCAGAGAAGCCGGACGACGCAAAGCCCGCACTCGATTCCGCAGTTGCAGGCTTCGCAAACGCGGCAAAGCCCGACGCGCTCGGGGACTCCGAGGACGCGACCGGCTTCGCGAAGCTCGCAAAGCCGCTGCCGGCAAACGAGCCGAAACCGCCAAAGCCGGCCGAGGGAGCCGAAGCCGCCGACGCTGCAGCCGCTGTGGGCGTGGCTGGCGCTGGCGTCGTCACGCCCAGCGCCTTGGGCGTCAGCACCGTGCGGGTGCTGCCCGTGATAGCCGCGACCTCGGGATCCTTCTCCTCGGCGCTGCTCTCGCCCGCAGACGCGTCGATCGATTCGATCTTGTCCTGCTCCACCATCGAAACGATCGTCAGAATTTCGGGCGTTAAGACTTGGATCAGTGCCTCACTAGATAGACGTACCTCAGGCGTGGAGACTGACTCGACGCTCGCGGCATCTTCATCAATGCGCAGCTTCTTGACGGTCTAATCATCGTCCAACACATACACCATCGTGAGCGACATCAGGTTCACACGAACGTGGGGAGACGCGTCTAAATCGCGCACACACCGGCTGGTCCTCTGTCTCGGGCTTCTCGTGGGCGACGGTGGCCATGGTGGTCTATCGCTCTCGGTTCGTCCTCCCCCGGGTGGCTCGTGCTGCCTCACCGGCTCGCTTCGTCCTTCGCGTCCAGTGCACGGAAGGTGGTCGGTTCTTCCGTGGCGAGCGATGGACTGGGTGAGTCACGTCCGACTTCCGTCACTTGCACTCGTCACCGTACCTTCTTCTGAGAATCATCTCATCACAAGACTGACATCGAGGATGGACGTTTCCGAATGTTTGAGAAAACAAACGTTTGATCACATTTCAGGTTTTGAAATTGAAGCATATGATTGGCTGAAAACATCCAGTGTAAAACTGGCGGGAAAGGAGCACGAAATAAAACCGATAGATTGCAGCGTCGGTAACTTTCGTGTTGTTTCCCCGCGCCATTTTGCTGTGCCCAACTGACAACCTCATCCCGACGCGGAAGAGTCCGTCGCCTTCTCTCTCTATCTCTCTCCTCGCACGTCTCATCGGCACGCGCTTCAGCATGGGAATCAAGGTCAATGACGTCGTGCTTGCGCACCACGGTGTGATGATTTACGAGGCCAAGGTGCTCAAGATCGACCATGGTAGCGGCGTCCACGACGACAACGACAAGATCAAGCCTACTGCCGCGACCATGTACTTTGTCCATTACCAGGGCTGGCACAAGAAGTGGGATGAGTGGGTTGCAGTCAGCCGTATCCTTGAGGACACGCCAGCGAACCGCAAGGTCCAGGCCGAGGCCAAGGCCAATGCTGCGAAAGAGTCTGCGAACAAGCGGGCTGCGATCAAGGCGAAGAAGATTAACACGGGCGGTATCGACCCGGGCGCGTCGCGCAAGTCACCGTTCAAGAAGATGAAGATCAACCACGATAACGACACGGAGGAGATGACGCTGGACAAGGACGAGTTTGCGAACGCGCGCCAAATCGCGCTACAGATGCCGTTCTCACTCAAGAAGCAGCTCGTAGAAGACTGGAAACACGTCACGCACGAGCCGTACAAGCTCGTGCCGCTGCCGCGGAAACCGTGTGTTGCGCAGGTACATTGCTAACAGTCTTGGTGTGCGCCACGCTAGATGGTCGGTGTTCGCTGTATTGACGAATGGGCGTGGTGAGCAGGTCATTGCCAACTATTTGGAGTTCAAGAAGTCCAAGGTCAAGGCCGAAGATCCGTCAGAGGACAAGGAGTTCAAGGTGAGTACTGCCGAATACCTGGAAATCTGCATGCAAATGGCGTTCTCACCGGTATCGGTGTGATCCGACACAGAACATTGAGAGCATCATGGAGGGCATTCAGGCCTACTTTGACCGCGCGCTCGGCTCGATCTTACTGTACCGGCACGAGCGAAAGCAGTACCAGCAGATCAAGCTGAAGCACGGAGATACGCCACTGTCACAGATCTACGGCGCCGAGCATCTCATTCGACTATTTGGTTCGTGGACCGCGCCGTTGGCTTCCCAAAACGCTCTGGAACTGACGTATTCTGCCTATTGTTGCCAGTTCGCTTGCCGGTGCTGCTCGGGAGCGCGACGATTCCCGAGCGCGAGCTCTCGCAGCTGCAACCGCGACTCAACGATTTCCTCAAGTACATGCAGAAGCACGCGGCCTCGCTCTTCCTCGCGGAATACCAGCTTGCCGACGACCAGAACAGCGACGCCACGGCAGCCCATTGAAGCAAGGACGGATGTCACTAAGAACACCAAAAATGCACCATGTCACTAGATTGAACTGTACTGTACTGTACCACGGTATGTTGGACATGGGTCAGCTCTGTTTCAACCAACCCGACCTCCATTCTCCACGAGCGCCGAGCAAAATGTGGCTGCCAGGGCAGTTCGCCATGACGCAGGGCGCCTACGCGCCGCTGGATAACCCATCAGGCGACGCGAAGCCGTGGTGGGTTACGTTGTGTAACTGGAAGCTCTGGGCCGTGTCGCTCGCGCTGGTCTACGTCGCCTACCAGAAGCACTGCCTGCCGAACCCCGTCGCCAAGGTCGTCGGGCGCGTCTACTTCTACCCGACGTGGCCATTCACGTACCTCTCGCGTCGCAACGACTACTGGACGCTCGTGGATTCGCACGTGATGCTAGGTGCTGCGCCGATGAGGTTCATGAGCCACGTCACGGATCTCCACGCGCGCGGTGTTCGTGCTGTGGTCAATCTTTGCGACGAGTACGCGGGCCCGACGGACCAGTACCGCAAGATGCAAATCACGCAGCTGCGCTTGCCGACCATCGATCACACCGAGCCTTCGGTCGACGACTTGCGTGCGGCCGTGGCGTTCATCGAAGAAAAAGTCGCGAACGGCGTGCGCGTGTACGTGCATTGCAAGGGCGGGAATGGCCGAAGTGCCGCGGTGGTCTTCGCGTGGTTGCTCTCTGCGCGCAACTTCACGATGGAAGAAACCCAAGAGTACATGAACGAGAAGCGCAGCGTGCGAAAACGGCTTTACCTGCAGCCACATTTGGTTCAGTACTACGAGCAGCTTCAGCGTGAACGTGCAGAATCGACCGAGCCGCCAAAGTGAGTGGTGATCAGCTTAGCCTGGACCTAGTACTCGTTGTAGCGCCCATAGCCGCTGGACTGGATCTCGCGATCGTATGTAGAACGTGCCGACGGATCCGATAGAACGTTGTAGGCCGCAGTCATATCCTTGAACAAGTCCGCGTGCACCGTATCCTTCGCCTTATCTATTGATTTGCCACCAACAACGTTAGGTCGATGAGAGCGGAATAGAGCAGCAGACAGTGGAACACCAACTTACCCGGGTGATGTAGTAGCGCAAGCTTGCGATACGCCTTCTTGATCTCGTCTTGAGTCGCCGTCTTGATTACACCAAGGATGTCATAGTGTGTGCGACGATTCCTGTTGTGTGCAGTGGCATTGGTGTGGCTTCCTCGTGCTCCGGACGACTGCTGACGACTTCCTCCGGCAGTGCTGGACGAACTCCGCCAGAAATCCTCGTAGAATTTGCTGTCATCCCACGCATGTCGAGTGCTGTTTCGACGTTGCTGCTGTTGTTGGGGTTTCGATCGCCCATTGCTCTTTTGACGCTCCTTCTTCTGTTGTTCTTCCTTGCGTTTTCGTTCGTGCGCCTCGTTCTCGAGTGCTTGGATTGCCTTCTGTCTCTCGCCATCAACTTCGCCATAGGCTGCCGACGAAGACGGATCGGTCGGGTGCTCTTTCAGATAATGATCGAAATCCGCGACTGCTGCAGCGTATCGTTTAAGAGCAACGTTGCATCTTGCTCGCCGTAGTAAACACCTCGGGTATCGAGCCTTCCGCCTTAGAGCCGCATTGCAATCGTGGAGGGCGTTTTCGAACTGCTCCAAACCCATGAGTGCAGCAGCCCGATTGCAGTAGATGACCGCACAGTATTCATCGTTCGCTGGATCGAGCTGGAGTGCTTGAGAGTAAACTTGCTGGGCTCGGATGTAGTCCTTCTTCTTGAATAACTCGTTCGCTTGGTGCTTGAGCTCTTTCATTTCTAACAGCAAGCGTTTCAGCTGAATGACTTTTGAGCTGCACGGAGCAGCCAACTCAAGTTTCTGCATGTGGTGCATGGCGTCGTCAACCTTGTTCTCGCAGTGGAGCGCACGAATCCGTAGCATTGAGAGTTCAATTCCCAGCATTGCAACTTCGTTGTCTTCAGTCGTTGGAGCAGTGTGGCTGTTTTGTGTCTGAGGGGCCTCCGAGTTCCGTTCAATGACCTTCTGCTTTCGAATGACGCCAGTGCAGTAATCGACCACCTCGGTGTAGTTCCTAGTAGATACATACAGCACAACAGGATTAATCACCGACAGGAAAGAACAGCAGATATGCATGCGGACTCACTTTTGTTCGAAGAGCGCGTGAGCTTTCTGAGTTTGTAGGGATCGGCTGTGAGGAGCGACAGCAAGTGCCTCTTGCAAGTGCGATAACGCGCCGGAATAATCGTGTACGTCCAGACACCACTTGATCTCGACACTCAGTTTCACTAGCTTCTCAACTGCTCCATCGATTTTCTGGATTCCGGTGGAGTCAGACGCATCACTGCGGCCGTTTGTTCCACTCAATGAAAGTAGTTGCTTTGCCGTAATCGAGCTCTCCTTGGCACCATCGACATCGCCTAGCATCACTTGAACTCGCCCGAGGCGTAGATAGGCTCGAGTGTAAGCAGGGTCACTTTCTATGGACATGTGGCACTCCCGTTGTGCGTCTGCCAGTTGGAGCAGCATCATCAAAGCGGCGGCTCGGTTCGAATGTAGTTTCGCCTTGTCCTTCATGATCTGGTCCGTCTTGAGCTCTGGCTGATCACTCAAAAGATTCTCCAATACGATGATGCTGTTCAAATAGCAATCCGCGGCTTCTTGATAAGCTTTCTTGGTGTAGGCACTTCCCCCCAAACTCTTCCATTCACTCCAATCGCGGTGCGTCTCTTCGCTGCTGTTTGAGACATCAGGAGATGCCTTCGACGGGAATGGGCTTGGCTGGGATGGTCGATAGGCTCGTAAGATACGGCGGCGAGGCAGGAATGCAGCTCCTGGTGTTCCGATCGAGAATGCGCCACCTTGAAACGATGTCGATGCTGCACCACTAGAATCCGAGTTCTTAGACTCGGAGCTGGTCTGCGGTGGTCGCACGTTTCCTGTGAATGAGTTGCTCTTCCCGAACACTGGGATATTGTGATTGTGACTCGGGTTATTCGGCGCGAACGGTGAAGGGATGTACGGCTGCTTCTCGACGTCGGGCATCGGTGCGTCCCTGTGGTTTTCTCTTTTCTGCCCAAAGATTGGTGTCACGAAAGGGTCCGCAGGAGGGGTTGACACGAAGCCACTCGTTTTCAGGTTCGAGGCCGACTCTGATGTGCGGTCCGCGAATGTCTTGAAGAAGGATCCATTCGTCTCACTAAATGTCTGGCTGGTGAACGAAGGCTGCTTCGGTTGGTCTTGATTTGCTCTTCCTTGTTTCGCTTTTGCTGGCCTTGATTTCACAGCCTTTGGTGCGACGCCCAGGTTGAATCCATCAAAATTAGACTTCAAATTGTCCACAGGTGGAGGAGAGAGATTGGGCTCCGGCTCGGATGCTGTCGCCGCACCAAACGAGAATACTCCTCCCATACTGGGCTCGGCAACATTGAAAGGAGATGGCCCTTTAAAGGACCACCCACTTGACGTGGCTGGCTTGGACGAATTCTTCGCACTCGCTGGTAGAGGTTTCTGGAATACGTTGGTCGTCCGTTTTTCTTCCGACGATTTGGCTTGTCCGCCTCGGATGGTGGAAGAAGTAGTTCTTCTGTCGCTGTATCCATGAACTGAAGCCTCCTGTGATGCTGCCTCAGCGTAAGGTCGGAATGGTGACTGTTGTACTCTGACTGGCATCGTTGATGTTGGGGCCGATTGGCGGTCAAGAGCTGCTTTCGCCTCTCTAGCTTGCTTCCGGCGGGCTAGTCGTACTTCTAAGCTGTCTTTGCCACCAGTCTTGTCCTTGCCAATTGCGAAAAAGCTGGTAGCGTCGGACCGAGTTGATGATGTGCTACTACCAGCTTTCTGATCCCCTGCCTTGTTCTCAGCACGCCACGGTTGTGCGGTTCCTTCAAATTCCCTGAAGGCCGCCTCAAACGAAAATGATGCCGACCTTGACTGCGGAACTGTTGAAGCACCCTTTCCATCAACACTTAGACCATCCGACGAATTTTGTTCTTGGACTGGTCTTGGATCAAAAGAAAACGAGGTACCCTTGTTGTCTTTTCCGAAGGATATCGGCGCTGGAGGATGGAATCGGCGGGATTGCTCCCAGGGAACGCGTGAAGTGGTTCCTGTTGACGAAGCACCCCGCCCTGACGTTCTCATCTTCTCCTCGAATGCTGGAACACTCTGCTCAGTTTCAGAAGCGTGAACATTTGTTCTCGGGAGGTCGGGACGTAAAATTGACCTTGGATCTGCACTCATCGAGACTCGAGAGCTGAAAGAGAAAACTGGAGGCTCTGATGTACTGGTCGTGCGTGCAGCAGACTTCGAGGAGTCGAAAGTAAATGCTGCGGCTGCGTTCTCGTCCATCTCGATGTCCATGGGGCTGTGGAGTCTCCATCTTGGCCCGTTCCCGAAGGTGCTTGTGCTCGTTTCCGATGTGACGAACGCAAAAGGCGAAACAGATGCAGGCGATGAAGACGTCTTGCCCGCTGGAGAGCCACCAAAGCTAGACAGGCCGCTCTTCACCCACCCGCCACTTTCTCGACGTTTGGCAGCACGGTGCAAGTCCTTTTGCCGCTGAGGGGTCTTTCCTTCCACACAAGCACTAGTACTTCGACGTGTATCGTCGTCTGTGAAGAACGAGGCGGCTTGGTGTGATTCGCCTGCGAATCCACCATTGGATTTCTCGACCGATCCGAAGGTGAAGGAGAATGCTCCACCTTTGTTCGCGTTCGTGCTGGCAGACTTTTCGGAACCAAACGGAAATGCCGCTTGATGCTTGACACTCGCTGATGTCGACGGTTTCTGTGCACCAAATGTGAACGGAGACGCGCTTCGGGAAGCTTCAGTCGAGCGATACGCACCAAACGTGAACGGCGCCGGGTGTTGTGCTCCAACATCTCTAGCGCGTGACACATCCGACGGATCTTGCGCTGTACCGGACACTTGCTGCACTGCAGGAGCGGCCCACGGATTGCCTGCACCCTTCGTGTCGCTATCTGACATGGGTGACGATACACTGGCCGATGGCGAAAACGAGAAATCGACTTGAGGGGATAATGACCCCAGCGGTGACGTCGTGCTCCGCGCAAACGGCGACGAGCCGGCAGTCGATCGAAGAAATGCCGCTCGCTTGCGCGGTGTGAATGCAAAATCACGTCCAGAAGTCGACTCCTCCGTCGTCTGCTCCATCTTCGACGGCAGGTCTCTCTCTCCTGTCACAGAAGGTGCGTGGCCAGCACTCGGCATCCGCAGCATGCTGCGCTGCTTGTGGTACTCGCGCCACTCCATCTCCTCATCGTCCTCACTGTCTGAGTAGTCAACAAGCCGCGACGCCTGCATCGTAGCTATGCACCTTCTCAAACGTTCAACCCACGGTCCGTCAGCGAGGGTTCGGCACCCACGTGTCGCCCGACCAGTTGAGCAACGTACCCTTGTATGTCCCAAATGGAGCTCACTCGAAAGCCCGCACGACCGTTAGTTCGATAGATTGCAACGAAGACGGTGGCGAGCTCGACGTCTGCGTGTCGTGGCGCAATAGAAGCGGCTCACGCGTCAGCGGGGGATCCTCGTTCGCGCGTCCGCCTGCCAGTGTTGCCGTTGGTGAGAACAGGTTGCCGCGCACACACCTTCGTGAGGAAATCCTCCGCTATGTGATACGTGGGAAAGGTCGATCATTAGTTATGAGAGGCTGTTCAAACAAACCTGTTTTGGAGCATACTGCTTCGAAACAGTGACATGCGATTTGATGCCATTGTGCTGCCAACAACGCCGCCACTCACGAAGCCATCACCATGAAGTGCTTAGATCATGCTGAGCCTCCAGCGTTACGTAGAATATCGCCTCTCCGAATTATCACGCTAGGTGTCTCTTAAACGTGCTTGGCTTTCTTCTTCGGTGTGCTTTCATCAGCCGTTTGCTTCCGCTTGCCGCGAATAGCGCTCACTTCTCCTTGCGTTCGGACGATCTCGTCGGTGCTTCTCCCATACTGTTGGTTCGCAGGACTTGCGCCTCCGACGCTCATAATGGCTGCACCAATATCGGCTCGATGGATCAGCGGGGTCCTACTTGATGGATTCTTGGCCTGCTGCGGGACGTGACATAGGCTGCTGGAGGTTCGATTGTCAACAAGACCCGCTGATGCCGTTTTCGCTCGTGCAGTTCCTGCTCCATCATGCCCCGGTGTAGTTCAACCAACTGAGCACAGCTTCCACACAGCCGCATCATACCTACCTGTAATAGCTGCGTTGTCGTCGATCGTGTGCTCGGTCTTCGTCATTGACTTGAAGAAAGCAATCACGCCTTGAACCGCACCGCTTCTGAAAAACGAGCCAAACGCCGATTTGTTGTTGTCCACCGTTGACAGCTCTTCTTTGGGTGAGACAGATTTCACACTCAATTGCGTCGGTGCTGGCGCTCGTTCTTGCGGCGAAGATGGCGGTGTTTCTCGCAGTTCAGTGCCCATATCTGACATCGAGCATACGCTGGGGGTCGGCGAGAAGGAAAAATCCACTTCCGGTGACAATGGTACCCCAGGCGACAGCATCCTGTACGTGTAGACCGGGGATATCGGTGCACTTGGTAGCTTAGTCGAGCGACGTTGTGTGGGTGACTGGATTTTGAGCTCAGTGATCGTTCGTTGGTCTAGGGCGGAGCTGTGTGGGTGAACAACCAAAGCGGATGCTGGCTCTTGTGTTGGCACTGAGGCGTGCAAAGCATCACTCTGCTGGTAAGAGTCACTCGAATACCTTGCCTCGTCTATAGCGCAGTCTAAATGATGCTCGGCTTCCATCGCGCTCGCGCAGCTTCGTCAAACCATGAGCGTCAGTAAGAGAGGTCCGACGTGTTCAAGCGTTTCCGCAACCTTCATAAGGTTATAGACGGCAAACGACACCTTGGTCGAATGCGCGAATCTACGACAGGTCTGTGCGGGTGGTTTTGCGTGGTGGCTGACGCCGATGAGTCGGAGACGTCGATACGGAGACGCGCGAACCGCGCTTGAGCCTGCACGAAAGCTTGTTCCAGGACGCCCTTTCGCGAATGAATAAGGAAAACCTTTGCACCTTTCATTCGTAGGTTTGAAACCTTCTGGTTTTAACGTGCTACTACTACTTTACGTTATCTGACCGACACCAACATCGGCCTCGTAGGTGTCCTGCTTCCTTGACGATCTCGCACAGGGTGAGCGGATGAGTCGGAACTCTAGAATGAAAGGATGGGATAGTATCATGATATCGCGTCTCTACGAACGCTTGACCTTCTTCTTCTGTGTGGATGCCCCTGATTTGGACTTGCGCTTGGTGCTACTCGCAGCGCCCTCGTCATCGCTGTCCAGCGTTCCGACTTGCTTCCACGCCTTCTCCTCGGCCGCCTCCGGGTCGCTCTCATCTCCCTGATCCTTCTCCTTGACTCGTCGGCGCGGACGACCGGCGTCAGTGTTGGCGTGTGTTGCGTCCCAGTCCTTGAGCTTGGCACCCATCATGTAATCGTCCTGAAGAACAGACCACGAGCTCTTGGTCTCTTCAGTCTTCGCGACCTTGGCTGGCGCCTTATCCTTCTGCGCGGCGCCCTTGAGCAGGCCCAGGAAGTTCTCCTTTGACAGCTCCTTGACTGCACGTCACGGAAAACAAATTTCGATGAGCGCCAACGTCCACATATTCAGCGCAAAAGAAAGCCGATTCGCACCTTTCTTATCGTCCTTGTCCGCGACCTTGCCCGTCTGGTGCTGGTGCTTGGCGATTGCGTTGAACAGCGCGACGACACCCTTTGTGGCGGTCTTGCGCAGCTGACGGTCCCTCGTCGCCGTCGAATGGGTCGGCACGACATTGTCCTTGCGCTCCTTCGCACGCTTCTCCGCAGCGCCAACACGGTCCTTTTTGATCTCCGTCTTCTCGTTCTGGATCTCACGCATGCGCGCAGTCGTACGCTTCGCGAGAATCGGCGCCGCATCCTCACCGACGTTCTGCTGCAGAATCTTGCTCATGGCATCGCCAAAGCCGACGGCCTCGAGCTCATCATCGTCGCCTTCGTCATCAGCGCCATCTACGGGGAACTCATCGACATCACCGGCTCCGTCGCTGCCATCGCTGTCGCCATTTTCCTCGTGTCCGTCGTGGTCGCCTTCCTCATCGTCGTCGTCGCCACTGACTGGCTCGTCTTCCTCCTCGTTGCTTCCGCTCTGCTCCTCTTCCTCCTGCTGTGCATGGTGCGTCTCCTTGTCGCTCGAAGCCTCCGTGCGCTGCACCGCGTTGTTCTTCGTCGTTGTCGCCGCCGCCTTCGCCATGATTGTCAATGTGCCTTTTCGATGCCGCTCGAACCAACCAACCAGCCCAATGAAACACGTCTTTCCACCCCAAAAACGAGGTTTTCATCACAAACCTCGCCACAGTGACATTACCAACGTTGGTCCATTGTCACTGTGCACTCCACGACACAAGAAGCTCAAGAAGCAACCATGACGCTCTTCGTGCTGTACGTTAAGGCCGACCTCGAGAACGTCGACAAGCTCGAGGCGCCGCCGCTCCACCGCTGGTGTATCGATGTCAAGGAGCCGACGGGTGACGAGGTCCGTAAGGCCGTTGTGGTCTCGGACGAGGAACTTCTCGAGGTGGACGGCAGCCGCGGTGAAGTGCACTTCCTGCTCAAGTGGCCCGGCGCCAAGAAACAGTCGCAGCTCACGGTCATGCGGGATGTCAAGAAGCTCACGCGTGCCGTCACAGGCGAGGACTCGGGCGAGTGGGTGCCCTTTGTGGGCTTCGAGTGCCGCGGCATTGAGCCGTTCGCGTGGTACCCGAGCAGCGGCTTCAAGGTCACATCTGCGGGCGCCACGGCCGTGTTCGAGGACGTCGATCTCGTCGAAGACTGGGCCGATTACGACGAAGAAGGCGCTCAGTCGGTTGGCGTCTACAGCCTTGAGTACAAAATCCAGGCGCACAAGTAGAGAAGGAGAGCCAGCAGGCAGCAAAAATGGAGTGACTACGTTTCGTTTCGTTTCATTCGTTGCGAGGTTGTATGTGCGATCCGTGCTGTCACGCGCCCTCGGCTTTGATCATCTCTTCTTTCTCGTCCAGATCTTTCTGCATTTCCTGGGATACCTCGTTGAGCAAGCTGTCGAAATTCCAGTGGTCGTCGGGTTCGATGACCTGCGACGTAAACATTCGTCAGCCCATGGCATGCGTCCATCTCAACGACTATTAGCCCGAGCACACACCGCTTTCTCGGGGCAAAGCACGCTCGTGAGAAGCGCCAAGTCGACGCCCATGGCCTGCAGCAACACCATCAGCGGTCAGTCCAACGGTTTGTCGTCTCCGATTTGTTCTTGCCGCATCGTACCGCGGAACTTGGGAGCGAGAATTTGATGTCCCTGTCCAACTCTTTCAGACTCTGCACCGCGCGGGTCGTGTTGCGCGGCGCCTCAGCGACTACATCAAGTAAGCTAGTCAGTGTATATGCACGTGGACAGGAACTCAATCTCACTCGTACCTTGAGTGATGAGATCCGGCTCGCGCTCCTCTTCCTCGAGATCCGGGATCTCGACAATTTCTGAAGCAAGGAAAATAAACCGCACTCACACCATACATCAGAAAAATGTGAATCAAAGACCCAGACAACTGCGCAGCCCTCAGTACCAGTAGACTCGCGGTCTTCATCAAAGTGGCGGTTCTTCGGGGCTTTGCCGTCGCTTCCGCCCGTCGTTGACGAGTCGCCTCCCTTTCGTCGACGACCAGCGCGCTTGGTTTCGGTCGCAGCGGCCCCCGACGCGGTCGTGCCTTCTGCACCTTTCTCTTCCGTGGCGCCGCCTTCACTTGCGCCCCATCCGACGCTCGCGCGGCGCGGCGGCTTGGCGTCGTCCGTGAGCACATCGTCCTCGTCCATGTCTGGGTCGCTGTGCTTCGAGGCCTTGCTGTCATGGTCGTCGTTACCACGGGAGCGGCTGCCAGTGCGATCTTTCTCATCGCCGACATCCCGCTTGCTCATGAAGAAGCCGCCTTCCTTCGCTTCGGACATACTTGCTCTTGATCGTGGTGAATCGAGAAGCGGATCTGCACGCCCTTTCACAACGCGATCTCCTATCGGCACATCTACCTAACTACTAAACACACGTCGTCGACACCGCTTAGCTTGGGTTAGCCATGTACCCAATTGCGAGTGCAACTCGCTGACAAGCGACCATCATTCACTCTGCGACCAGCTCCTAGCGAGTCATCAATCGGTAATATCGGTCGGCACCCAATTCTTTCGCGGTGCTGGGAGTCTCTGCCGCGGAGAGTGGCGGTCGGTGGGCAGCGCGAGCCGGAGCCGCCGGCGGCAGATTCTTCCACCAATCCATTCACCAATACGCCATCTTCCCCGCACCTACAGTACACGCAAAGCCATGAGCATTGCCTCCTCGACGGCACGGCGCGACATGGCCCACGAGAGCTACGTCAAGCACATTGACGCCTCCCACAGCGTGCGCATCATCGTGCAGAGCGTTGCCGACGAGCGCAACACGATCCACCGCGGCGCGTGGCGGTCCAGTCTCTACAGCAGTTTGTGTGGTGGCGGCGACGGTCGAGCAGGCTGTGTCTCGACGTGCTGCTTACCATGGATCTGCCCGTGTGTGTCCATCGCACAAATCGCAACGCGTCTCGGCATGGGCTCGTACGCGAAAGTACTCCTCTTCTTCTTATTTCTCCACGCTGCTCGGCTTGCAAGTCTCGCCGAGGTTTTCGTCCAGTATGACCAAGACACGAAGGTCCTCAACTCGTCTGGCTTCATGATTGCTGCCAGTTCGTTCGTCGCGTCGAGTCTGCTATTCACCCTGGGCGTCTGTGTCGTTCGTCGTCATGTCCGCGGACGATTTGAGATCCCCGGCGTGCTGTGCTGCGACTTCGCGGTCTCGTGCTGGTGTTCCTGCTGTGCGCTTGGTCAGCTGGCGTCGCACATCAAAGTGGCTCGTGGAGGAAGTTGCTGCGGTCAGCCAGATCTGCTTCCGGCGTACGATTCCTCACTGTGAGCCCTTGGGGAAGCAGATCATCCCCACAAGTATTTAACGCAAACAGGCACCGTCGTCCGTTTGATTCTACTGTGCGTCGATGTGTAACGAATCTCGTTCCATGTAGTAGGATTATACTAGGAATACGAATTTGCACTTATTTGGTCGTGACGGGAGCATTTGTGTGTGTGAGTGGATCTCGTCTCAGCGACGGCTGTGCTGTTCCGCTGCCGCTCGTCGCTTCTTGTTCTCGGCGCACTTAGCGGCCCACTTGTCTGACGACGTGTAGTTCATGAAGCGCGAGTTTTGGTTCGGGTTATAGTTGACCGGCACGTTGACGTTCGGCCGCTCGCGGGGTCGCGTGGTGCTGGTCACCGTCGCTGAGACTGGCGTCGTCACTGTGGGGGTGAGTGGTGTGGGGTGAAGTCGTCGGAGACGCGATGACGGTCGCGTTGGTGCGACCGCAACTTGTGCAGACCGGAGTCTCTGTGTTGAGCGACGTGGCGTTGAGACGTTGTCGCGGTCCGTGGTCGTGGTCAGAGTGTGATCGTCTGCGATCACCTCGGACACAGACGCTTGGATAGAAACCGAGCCTTGGTAGCCTTGGTCTGGTGGGGCAAATGCCTCTTGTGCGAGCGGTGCCGCCACGTCATCGAGCGGTAGCTCTGGCTCTTGCTGTCGTGGGTGGTCTTCTTCTTCATTTTCTTCTTCTTCTTGGACCGCCGACTCAAGCAGGGTGTACTCGGTAGCATCGCTCTGGGTCCCAGTCTCAATCTCCGGGTCCGACTCGCTGTCTGGCTCGGCCGTGGAGGAGGACGTCTCTTCGCGGTCACTACTGGTACTCTCGTTCGAAAGACAGATCACCGCAGCTGAGTCGATGATCTTCACCGATGCTTCAGCGGTCGTGACTTCTTGGTCATCGACAGATTCGTCGGTGCGCGTGGGAGGCAGAGCAAGCAACGCATGTGACGGAGTGACTACCACCGCACGCAAAGAGTGCCAAACCAATGACAAGGCACTCGAGCGCGGGAGTGGCGCCACAAGCGACAACATGACCGCTTGTGGACGCGTCTCGACGGTGGCAGGCTTGATGACGGCACCGATCGTACGGACAGCCGACGGACGAGAGACCAGCGCAGCGAGCGCCGCCACACCACAAACAGCACTATTGTTGCTGGCATCAACATGAACACCGAGCGTGCTGCCGGTCGTGAGCGCGAGGGTTCGCGCGGTTGTCATCGTCATCGTCGTTGTCGGCGTTGCCGTCGCGTTCGCCGGGATCGTCGCGCTCGTCGGGTTCGTCGTCGTGTTGGCGACCAGCGCACTGGCTGCTGGTGTTGCCGACTCGGTTGGCGTGCCGTAAACCAGGCACTTGGGCTGCTGGCTCGACACAGCGACATCGGTGACCGTCAGATGGACGCCAAGATGGATGTGGATGATGCGCCGCGTGGTCGTGGGACCGTGAGTATCGCGCATCGGGATCGCAATAGCGACAGAGCCGACGGCAGCAAACGTCTTGTGCGTCGCGGTCGCGGCCGTGGCGACCATGTAGCGGACGGCGGCGGTCGGAATGATGTAGCGAGCGATGCACGCGCCGAGCGTCCAGAGCGATTGGACCAGCTGCGCTGAGATCTTGCGCAGCACACGTGTGGTGTAGGGGGCGGCCTCGACCGCAGCGAAGCGCGCGAGCATCGCCATCGCAGTCGCCACGCGACTCACAGCGATGGGAGTTTGCGCGAGCAGACGAATGCTGCCGATAGCAATGGCAAGGAGCGCCTTGGACGCCTTGAACGCCATTGGAAGCGAAGCGCCGACCATGGCGAGCACGAATCGACCAAAACGGAGAAAGCCACGACAAGCAAACCCGAGCGCGTGGATCGTCCACGCGACGAAACGGACACCGCCCATAGCGAGTGTCAGAAACGCATGGCAGAGCGTGACGAGCGCGGCACAGACCACGTCGACCGCGACGTGGATGAGGCGCCAGAGCGCACGACCAGCGAAGCGCAGGTGGTTGGCACCACGCGCGAGCAGTCGGAGGCCGCGCATTGCGAGCGCAGGGAGAGTCTTGATAGCGATCACAAGCAAAGGGAACACCACAGCGACTACGTAGCGAACGAGGCGCGTAATCGCACGGCCGACGTGGCCGATCGTGTTCGCGATGCGCATGGCCAGACGGATTCCGCCTGTCGCGAGCGCCAGTAGCGTCTTGGACACGGTCACGATCGCAGAGAGGATCGTACCGAGTGTGAAGCGAGTGAGGCGCCACGCCGTACGGCCCACGAGACTGACCTCACGACCCACGAGGCCGAGTGCACGACCCACGAGGTCGACAACACGGACCAGGAGTGCACGCGCGCGCGCCAGAAGCGCATAAAATCGGATGCCGGCTGCACGGAGCACTGCGATCGGGTTGAGCAGCCGCAAGATCGCGGCTTCGAGACGCGCGTGGGCGTCGAAGAACGCACGGACGTTCGGGTGCTGGCCAATGTGATCCATAAACGCCTGGCCGCGGCGATCGTACGCGACGGCGAAGACGCAGACGGCGCGGAGGCCGTTGGCGAGCGCGACCAAAATGGTCATGATGAGCTCGACGAGAAAGAGCAGGAACTCCATGGTCGGTTGGTGGATCCGTGGAGCGAGCGGAAGTGTTGGGGGGGTGGGAGGTTGGGTTGCTTGGTGGTAAATTGGAGAATGGCTGCGAGCGACTGGGGGGAGCGAGGCGGGCGAGGCGAGGCGGCGATGAACTGTGGTCTCGATGGATCGAACGCCGTCTCTTGCAGGTTGCCGTTCGAGACACACTCGTCACCGAACGGGGTAGGGTGAGCATGT